>OZ017791.1:12955825-13051673 GCA_963969325.1 Lycopodina hypogea | reverse complement strand
ACACGATTTCCCCCCCCCCCCCCCCCCCCCCCAACGTATTTCCCTCCTGCAGAGCAACCCCACCCTCACCCCATTGATCTTTGCTCTTATTTTTATGACTTAGTTTTGCTTCATTTCATAAAGATGCTCCCTGTGATATAAAGAGAGAACTAAACATCTGCTGGTTGTGTATTGGAGGAACCAAAAGTTTTATTTTTGTTTTATTTATTTATTTTTTTTTTTGAATTTATTTATTAATTATATTTATTTATTTATTCATTTATTTATTTATTTATTTATTTATTTATTTATTTATTTATTTATTTATTTATTTATTTATTTATTTATTTATTTATTTATTTATTTATTTATTTATTTATTTATTTATTTATTTATTTATTTATTTATTTATTTATTTATTTATTTATTTATTTATTTATTTATTTATTTATTTATTTATTTATTTATTATTTTTTTTTTATTTATTTATTTAATTTTTTTATTTTATTTATTTATTTATTTATTTATTTATTTATTTATTTATTTATTTATTTATTTATTTATTTATTTATTTATTTATTTATTTATTTATTTATTAATTAATTAATTTATTTATTTATTTATTTATTTATTTATTTATTTATTTATTTATTTATTTATTTATTTATTTATTTATTTATTTATTTATTTATTTATTTATTTATTTATTTATTTATTTATTTATTTATTTATTTATTTATTTATTTATTTATTTATTTATTTATTTATTTATTTATTTATTTATTTATTATTATTATTTTTTTAATGACCCCAGGACTTGGAAAGTTTACTTAGTCAAACTCATTAATAATTTCCTTCTTTTCAGGACATGAAAAACTAAAAGTTTCTTCATGTCATGACAAGATGGAAAAAGTCAATGAGTAGGTTAAGGTAAACTCTCCAAGTTCTAGGGTCAATAAATAAAAAAATAAATAAACAAATAAATAAAAAAATAAGAAAATAAGAAAGAAAGAAAGAAAAATTGAAAAAATGCAAATAAATATTGGGGTTTAGGTGAACTAACCAGTGGATGCCCCAGACACTTCACTGCTATGGATAGAATCTCAAGCTACCAATCTTACTTAGACCATCTCTCTTGTAAACAAGTGTGAGAGGCTATCACTAGGATAGGATAAATTCATATAACAAACATTTCTTACATCTTTTATTTGCAAAATTTGATAAGCTTGTTTTATTGCTGGAATGTATACACAGCCAATGTTCCAAGCTCCCCTGATAACCAGATTATGAATGTATAAACCTCCTTCTTGCAGGAGAATCCTGTGCTTTGATGTCTTTCCATAGTTTGAAAACTTGTTTCTTTTTTTGTACTGAAAATTTAAATTACCACTCCCTTCCCCCCCCTCACCAAGGTCACTTATGGTTTCAAAAAATTGAAATAAATTGTCATTAACTATTGGTCACACAAGGATAATGTTTGCAAAATTTCATCAAAATTCGTTCATCCATTGCAAAACCTTCAACATAATTTTGGTTATATAGTCATGATTATTTGCCCCCCTTTTTCAAAATCCTGGCTATGCCCCTGCTGGCTATATACCTGGCTACAAAAAGATAAAAAGTTATTACAGTTCTGTTCAGAGAGATTGTTACAGCTACAACCTGGCCATATACCAGGATGCAACCTGGCTGTATACTTGGCTGCAACATGGCTATATACCTGGCTACAACCTGGCTATATACCTGGCTACAACCTGGCTACAACCTGGCTACAACCTGGCTACAACATGGCTGCAACCTGGCTGTATACCTGGCTACAACATGGCTGCAACCTGGCTATATACCTGGCTGCAACCTGGCTGTATACCTGCCTGCAACCTGGCTGCAACCTGGTATTGACTGAGTTGCATGTATTGGAGAGGTGACAGATCGTGAATAGAAAAAAACCCCACAAAATACTTACCTTGCAGACATAGGACCTCTGCAGGAAGTTTGTATACTATGTGTGAGGAGGTGGCACACACACAGGAGTGGATACCTCATCATTGAGCCAAACTTCCCAGCAGAATATGCTATTACAAAACTGGAAATTGTAGCAAAGTAGCAGACTAAATTACTAAATAGAAATAACTGATTTTATCTTATTTTCTATTTAGTAATTTTGCAAAGATAATGAAAAATAGAGTATAGCTCTAAATTCTTTATTATTATTTGTGTATATAGCTATTTATTGATAGTACAAGTATTTTACAATCAATTTTTTTTTCCTTCATCAATTAAAGAATAACAACCTTTAGCAGGGTCAGCTTATATAATCATTGAATGATCCTAGCTTGAGCCTATAAAACTTAACATGGAGAAGAGGATAAGAAGCACATTATAATCCTTCTTGAACGTGAGAGATGTTGGGCAAGTCTACAACACCGTCCAACGGGTCTTCCAATTTGGTAATATTACTCCAATACTCCAGATGACGATCAAAACTCCAAATCTGGGTGGGGAGCAACTGCTGGGTGGGGAACAACTGCTGGATTGGGTAAGCTTTCAAACAATTCTCCACCCCCACACTACCACCCTCTCCAGTCACTCTAATGCGATTAAATAACTACAAAATCTAGTGGAAATCTCTCGGATGTGGTTCCTGCCCGTGTTTTCCGGTGGTTGCTTCCGGACGTTTAGTTTCAGGAGAAGGTCTGCACAGGAGGTGGCTAGGTAAGATAAAAAGAACCTCGGAGGATGGCGGGAAGAAGCTGGAATGACCCAGCGCCTTTGGATTATCCTTACCCATGGGCAGATATGAATATTCCCATCGCAGCATCTGAAATTGTGAGTGAATGTTGGTTTTGTGGCTGCTAACTCTGATGATGTTTGAAAATGTTGTTTGAAGGTGAGATGTTCTTACTTCTGTCATGTTTCCATCTGCAGGAAGCCAATCTGCTATCACAGAAGATAAAAGAAGAAGGCAACAAAAGCTTCAAGAATGGAGACTTCTATGATGCACTGTGGAAATACACACACTCCATGACACTGCTACCAGTTGGTCCTTCCTTGGCAGAGAAGCTTCCAATCCTCTTCAGTAACATATCTGCCTCTTGCCTGAAGCTTGGAGAAGAAGGCCAAACTGCTCTTATCCACTGTTATCACCTAATTCAGCCGTATACTGGGTCAAAGGAAGGGGTATGGCATATGGTCAGTGCAGCGTTTGCCACACATGGACTGACCATGAGTCCCTCTGCCGAGATAAAGATGAAGGTAGGTATGCTCAACTTATTGTGACTTCCACTCAATGGAGAAACATATGCTTGATAAAAATCAGACCTCCAGGATGCTGCTAAAATTAGTGTGTTCATATTATAATAAAATGGATGTAATGAGATTCAGCCTTCCTACCATTGCTGCTCTAACCGTAAACATGCAGTTGGCCATAGGCTATTCATAGTGTTGATAATATAGATCTCCTGAACCTATCACTATATGATTTCAACCAACACTGGCATAGTGGTGAATTTACTCCACATCACTTGTGTTGGCTGTTTGATTGGTATTCACATATCTCTTATAGAAAGTTGGTATTTTTTTAAGCTGGGTTCCGTAAGGAATGTTATGGAATGGTGTGTTGAGAATTGCAATTATAAATAGCTGTATCTCTCTTTTGAGAGACCCAAGCCCAATTTTAGTTGTATTGAAGTGATCCCCCAGAAGATGGCTATTCAGGAGTTGGGCATCATAAGAGGTTGTCTGTAGCTGAAAACATAGCAGATGGTAATAGATCTATATCATCTCTATGAGGTTATGAGTGACAGTAGTTCTGATTCCTATTCCTGTGCTGGAAATTCTGGTTCTGAATCTGAAGAAAGGCTTGCAGATTTGTCATCAACACCCAAAGCCACAGTAACTTTTTCTTTCAGGTGTACATGTGGCCACAGAAATATAATGGACACTAGCAAGGAGTGTGCTTGCTTCAAGAAGCAGCAATGATTTTGAACAAGATAAATGATCTACTAGATTTGAATTCAATGTGTATTACTGACCTTGCAGGTTCAGCTATCTGTGTCAACTTCCTACACATGGATAAAACAGGTCATAACAATATTCATTACCTTATCCATTCATTGGGGATAGCTGTAATCCAACCCCATACTATTGTAAGTATTGAAAGTAGGCAGTTTTGAGGACTCAAACATTGAGACATGCCACAAAGTCATGAAAAACCTCTAAAAAATTTTTTTACAAGCTAGGTAATTATAAACACTATCTACTCTGTACAGTCCAAGAAGCCTTGCACTAAAGGAATAGCAGGCCACCAAGTAGCCACTAGCCATTAACTCCAGTATAGTTCCTTACCACACAGTTCCTGACATTTTGTCACAATTAGCCACGCCCCAAAATGTAAGCACATTAAAATACGTAGCTTCAGCTGCATATATCTCCTAGAATAATTACATTTTTGTAGTAAAAAATTTTTCCCGTGCTTCTGTGTGCCAATGACCACCTAAAACCGCTAAAAACTTCTCTTTTTTTTTCAATAAAAATTTTTTAGTATTTTAGTTACCCTTTAAGGCCAGGGCAATGGCTAGAGTTGTTTTTTGTTTTGTTTTCACTACAGCGTAATTGCCAACTGTCTTAAATTGTTATGGACAGCCTTAAATATCTCCTGTGCTTATCACTGTTCCTTACCCTAGCCATTACCCTGGCCCTAACCCTAGCTATTGTCTTAACTCTGACCCTAGCTATTGTCTTAACTCTGACCCTAGCTATTGTCTTAACTCTGACCCTAGCTATTGTCTTAACTCTGACCCTAGCTATTGCCTTAACCCTAACCATTGCTCTGACCCTAACCCCAACCATTGCCCTAACCCTAGCCATTGCCCTGACCCTAACCCCACCAATCATTGCCCTGGCCCTAACCCCAGCAGTTATAAATGTAAACAAGGGAGGGTTAAGGCTAAAGAAATTACTGCATCACTTGAAGATGTTCCTCTCTATCTAACAAGTAGTGGCCATTGTCCTTCTCTTCTTGCAGTTGTTTTTGGACATGATAAGGAAGTGAATCCATCCCATCATGAGCTGTAGTGCTGCCTGCCTACATTTGTCTGGCCCTTCATCTCTTTCTTGACATGATCAACTATAATTAAAATTGAAACTAGCTAGATTTAATTACTACTGCTCAAACTAAATTCATTATTACCATCAAATCATTAATTGATACTTCCTGGATTTGATATCAACTGAACATACTTAATTCATCATCACCATTCAACCATTAATTGATAGTAACTGGATTTGATTGCAACTAAGCAAGTTAGATTCATCATCACCATCCAACCATAGCTTGTGTCATAATTGTGTGTAATGGACCGGTGTGACCTCTGGTAACCTTCGGAGTCAACCACACTTCCCATGTGGTGTCAATCCCAATGATCATGTGAGCAATTACGTATATCTAATCAGGTATCTTAGTATACATATATATATTATTGCTGATGGGTGCAGGGATACATTGAGTGTCTAATTTTGCCTACATGATGTGCATTCTGTGTTTGTTTAGCTTCATTGGAGGCGCGGGGAATGCATCAAGAAGTTGATTGCCATCCAAAAGTTCCATGAAATCTGCAACCCAAACAATTTCCTACCAGAGGGCATCTTTTCCACTGAAATTATGGTCATTGACTACGTAAACTGCTTTCTGCTCGGAGATATTCCAGATCCGAATATTTTGCTCGAGGCTATTGTGCATGCGGTTGAGTTTGGTGAGTAGAAGGTGTGGCACTCTTGAACATAACTATCTAGTAATGATTGTAATTCCAGATAATATAACAGTCTGGAATGCTAATGATTTTCCGAAAGACTATACTATAACGGTTCTTATCTTAAAAGGTAACTGAACTGGAAAAATAAATAATTTTTTTTTATAGTCTCATCTGTTGTCCTTGATGCATAACCTGATATAAAAGGATTTGGAAAATTTTAGTCCCATATACATGAAGAAAATTTAGCTTAAAATTTTTACTTCCTGTGGGGGTGTAACTATTCATTGACGTCACATGGGGGACAGCTGTAGCCAGAATGGAGGTGATACATTATTTCAACAAACTTCAATAATTCCTGGAGTCAGGAGGCCCAATTCCTCAGGTAGGTCTAGGGGTGGCAGCAGTACATTAATACCTAGCGAGATAGCAACTGCAGTAGAGCTGCTGGAGTAGCTTATCTGAAGACCCAACTCTCTAAAGGAATAAGTGAAAGGTTCCCTTTGGAGAGAGCAATAATTTCTAATAACTTCAGAGCCTAGTGACACTGATTCTTTTTAGCTTCATGTAGCTCTTATTCAGGTAGCTAGCTAAGTATGCAATAGTTCTTTTTTACACTTGGTTATAACATTTATAACTAGTAACTGCCCTGGGCTATTGGCTATTGGCTATAAATGTTGTAATGTAGTGTCAATTACACAGTTTGCTATATAGCTATGAAATATCTAGCTCCACACCAAAAATGGCAAGCTAGCTAGCAAGTATTACCATAACAATTCAAAAAATCTTTGATTCTCATTCTGTAGCTATATAGCTAGCTATTAAATTTCTAGCTCCACACCAAAAGTAGCCAAAAATAAAAGGTATTTTGCTTATAGCTATATTTTATCATGACTAATCAGAAAGTCTTTGGTTCACATTTTCTGTACCTGAATCAGAGATAGATGGAACTGAAAAGCAGTATCAATAGGATCTGAAGGTATGAATAATTATTGCATTCTCCCAAGGGACAGTTCTCTTTACTTATTCCTTCAGATCTTCAACTCCACAACTCTTTCTTAGTTGCTATTTCACTAGATGACATGTGCTGTTACCAATCCTAGACTTACCTGGAATTGGGCCTCCTGACCCCAGGAATTGTTGAAGTTTGTTGAAATATCGTATCACCTCCATTGAGTTCTGACTGAAGTTGTCCCCCTTGTGACGTCAATGAATAGTTAACCCCCCACAGGAAAAAAAAATTTTTAAGCTAAATTTTCTTCATGACTATTGGACTAAAATTTTCCAAATTCTTTTATACCAGGTTATATACATCAAGGACAAGATAAAACAATTGAAAAAAAAAAATTTTTTTTCCAGTTCAGTTACTAACGATTTAGTATGAAACCAAGAATGCAGAAAATGATTTTTGTTTGAACAATTTTTAAAATGATATAATTCAAGTCAGTTCACAGGGATTCACAGGAGTTCTATGGTGTTGCTTCTTTATTGGACTCCAAAACCTCCAATTGGTTCCACCCTGCCCTAGCCACAGGTGCTGAATGTTGTTGAGCCAACGATTCAATGAATTCTTCCAGCCACTGAAAGTTACTTGTGTTCATATATACTTGACACTCCCCACTATCTTGATAGTTGCTAGCCACATATATTATTGCATATTCAAAAGGCAGTTCCAGAGTTTAAGGCACTTCTGAATATTTGTGGTTTTTTAATTTTTCTTTAAACAGGAAGACTGAGTAGCTAGGGGATGGCCCTGGTTATATATTCATGGCTACTGGTAATTCGCTGAAGAATAATAATTCTGTATCTCTAAATTTGTAGCCTGACCAGCTACATCACCTTGCCTGGCAGCACCAATGGTAGATTTCCTTCATAATAGCTTCAACTTCAACAGCTGCACACCTAAAAGCTTCAAGGTTTGAGATTGACTCACTGACTTTGCTGGTGACTAAAGCCAATGCCACAAAGACACCACACAGCTGCTCTAGATTGCTTGAAATAGTTAAATTTCAGGTAAATTTGTCTGGTGGTAATTTTAAATTACTGGTTATTAAGGAAGGTTATTTATTGCTTACCATTACCCAGGTAAAGGGTAGTTAGTCAAGTCAAGCTATTTTTCACATCCTAATATAATTTAGATAATCTTGTGTGTCTCTGTGTCTGCAGGTTAGTCTGCCAGTCCAGTAATCCCTACTCCTTCCTCAACCCCTAAACTTCCACAGGATATTATTCAGTGGACCAGGGAGGGTGCCATTGGAGTGGGGGGGGGTCCATTTTATGCCTTTTTTGGCATAATTGGAACAATGGTGGATACTTGTGGGAGCAGATATTCCCTCCATTTGTGAGGCAATTGTCCTTGGCCATGTTGGGGAAAAAAACTATATCAGAGAATTCAGAGGAATAATGAACTAGCAAGCAACAGCTGCCAGCAATTTCTTGCTAGTGTACTTTAAATGACCATTTATCCATCAAAAAGTTACAGGTATTAATAAGTCTTTCATTCAGGAGTGGGACAGCCCTGGGATATCCCCCAAACCTTAGAACTCTCTCACCCCATCCCCCCCCCCCCCCCTCATACTCAACCCAAATTTATTTTAGTTATGCTCAATTCACAGTACAATCAAATTCACCATGTAAATAAAATGTAATTAATTTTTCTGTTTTTTCATTGAAAATGTCAATAACTTTGTCATTAACCTCATTTAAGTTCAGACCCTCATAGCAATTACCATGAGATATACCAAATTTTCATTAGACTATCAATTTCTGATACTGCTTTTTATCATTTTTATATGAAAAGTGACTTCTCCATTGTTGCTGTTCCCACTGGAAGTGCTGGTGAGATCTGGACAGGAATAGAAACTTGAAAAATTCCACTATAGGCATTTTATAACAGCATTGTGTAGGAGATTTTATTGTGACTTTTTGCAGATATTAGTGATTCTTTTCTTTTTCTATAGCCCTGTAGAACACTGGCCACTCTGAGCTGATTAGCTTAAGAATAATGACAACTCTTGGGAGCTATTTTGTAATATATTCTTTGTGGTTTTATCCATTAGACTCCTCTCAGGTGACTGTCTATCATCAGGAGCATGCTCTTTAGTGTTGTGTTTGTGGGCAGCCAGTCTCTTTATGGCACTTATTAATTAGTGTGAATTTTGAAAGTGCAGTAATTTTTCCTGTGAGCATAATTAAGAAAAATAGGTGAAAAAGAAAGGGAAATATTTTAATATAAGGAGCATAACAGAAAAGAAAAATAGGCAGAAATTCTAGCATAATCCTTCCAAGGCCTATCCATGTGCCCTATGCACTGCCAAATCCTTGAACCTAGAGACGACTTGGCTTGCATACACAACTTGACCAGCGGAGTAACTTGCCATTGTTAAAATCCAATAGCTGGATTCTGAAAACCTCTGGGCACTAAAAATGGGAGATTAAGTTGTATGTGAATCTATTCCTGATAATAAAAAATAAAAACAGGTTAGAATAACACTTAAGGCCTGTCCAAACTAGAGCTTCGATTTATCTAGATCTGATCTTCATAAATTGGATCTTGCACTGATCTGGATAGATTCTGTCCAAACTACAGTATAAGCAACACTGTTTACAATCCAAAACCACACCAAAAAAACAACACAAAATCGCTGCTAGTATCTTTACTGACAGCTAGATAATATCTATTTCCTTTTGTGCTTGGAACTTTTGTGCTTCGTGTTTGTGCTTCTCAATTGTTGCATGATTGCCACCCATCATCAGCAGTTGGGTAAGGTTATTAACTTTGTTTTTTTACACTGGTGCCAGGTTCTGCCCAGCCCAGATCTGTCCTAGCAGCCTCTATCTTTAGATACACACACTTATTTCTGGACACCCCATACAATTGCTCCCCAAATTTCAATCATAGCCTGGCAAGACCAACACCTGCTGCAGTATCTTCTCAAAACCAAAAAAAAACAACTGAAAAAACAGAAAAAACAAACAAACAAAACAGAAAACTTAAGGCAGCTTTAAAAAATAACTATAATCTGATCTTACCTTAAGCTTTAGTGACAAACATTTTCTTTTTTCCACACTGGTATAGTGCTGAACCCACTCCACATCACCTGTGTGGGATAAGTAATTGGCTGGGCATATTAATTGTTTTTCCTCTACCACTGCATAGAAGAAATGTTACCAGTGCAAAGGTGGATAGAGAGGGGGGAGAGAGCTGTTAGTAGCTAAACTCCTAATAGCCAACATCAGCAATTAAAGCCACAGATATGTTCAATAAATCTGAGCTGTTTGAAAGCTACCATTCTGAAGGTTTCATATGAAACCAGGTGGAACCCGTTGGGATATAACCAGGTCTAGTGTGGCCAGTGGAACCCATTCCAGACACAGGTGAGACTGGTTTTATTGTATAGTGTGGACAGGGTTTTAGTAGGATCTGATCTACTGACTCAGGGGGATTAGTTGAATCAAGATCAAGATATTACTTTGTCCTTATGAGCTCCTAGTGACGACAGGATTTATCCTGATCTGATCTTGATTGAGGCTCTAGCTCAGACAGGCCTTAAAATGCTAATTATCTCAGTTCAAATTATCTTCAGCAAAATTCTAAAGGAATGGGCATTAATTAATTAAATTTCATCTACCTTGACCTGCTTGAAGTACCCATTTAATTTCATAGCTTTCAATTAAAAAAAATTTTTTTTAGAACCAGGAGGTTAAAGCTATAAGGCCACTCTGTGTGGGTGTTGAGGGGGGGCAACAGCTGGAGAGCCTGAGAACAATCAGTTTGGGAGCAGACAACCCCAACTGCTATCCAAAGGCTTAAGTTGAGGCAACCCCACCTGGATTTTTTTTTTCCTATTTTGTTTATATGTTGTTCCTAAATTTGTAAAAGTTATATTAAAATAGACAAACTATATTTTAAAATTACACATGATATCTGCGCTGAAGTGGCAAAGTAGAGGGCTTGCCTGAGCAAGTAGAGTTTAAAAGCTGTAAGATCTCACTTTGCTAAACCCAGAAATTGTATGTATGTACCTACCTATGTGGCTAATGCACTGCCAAACCATGAACTTATTAAACTTGCATACACAAATTAACCAGGGGAGTGACTTGGGCAACCCGTCAGATCCCCAGGGTGGGAATGTGGGGGTCTCCAGGCATGAAAAACAGGAGATTTAGTGGGTGTAGTGAGTTTATTCCTGACCAAAAATTCTAATAGAATGGGTATTAACCTTGGCACTACACCTATCCTCACTCCAAATTTCATTGAATATTTGAACATATTTATTATTAGGAATGGGCCAGGACTGAAGGATGGACCATGCTCATTCCTTTTTGTATAGGATCATTTTTGGTATGGAAACACAAAAATTTGTTAAATTCTCTCCAGACACCAGTGGTCCTCTGAGCAAACCCTGAAAATCTCTGGCATATTGGTCCAGGCATCTGGAAGGAGATAGCTGTTAGACAGACAGACAGACAGACAGACAGACAGACAGACAGACAGACAGACAGACAGACAGACAGACAGACAGACAGACAGACAGACAGACAGACAGACAGACAGACAGACAGACAGACAGACAGACAGACAGACAGACAGACAATGATAAGATATTTACTTACAACACGAAGAACACAGAAATTTAGAGGGATCTAAATTTCTGTGTGTATTGTGTTTTCATGTGCTGTGTGTGTGTGTGTGCATGTTTTTGTTTTTGTTTGTGTGTTCCTTCATGCATGTATTTGTGTTCCAATGTGTTCCCTAGAGCACACTTCAGTGCTGCCTGTTCTGACAGAGAGACATGTCAGGGCTGGAGTTGTGACAGCTGTACTGAAGGAGCTCATGGCTGCCCCTGAAGTGACATCTGAGCACTTGGTGTGCTTCTTGCTGGAGATGACCATCGAGTCATCATTAGTGCCCCACTTTGATGCTTCTTGGTTGAGGCCTGAGGAGCTCTTCATGAAGAAAGTGTACAATGTGCAGGTCTACCAGAAGCTCATGGACTCAGGGATGCCTGTGGATGCCTCTGCTGTGGAGAAAGCAGTCACTGCCCTCTCTAAGGAGAAGGTGAAGCTCTTCCAACTTCTTGTGTGCCACTGTCTGAACAAGGAGCATCTGTTCACAGCATACGAAGTGGCCACTTCTCTGAGGAGGAAGAGATTCATTGATATCCTGAAGAAATGTTTTGAGGTATGTGATGTGGCATTGGGTGTGTCACGTTGAAAGCTATAGTTGTCTATGAAATCCCTGGAATGGTTGTGGAAAATGACTGGGGTACCCCGGAGCTTAAAGGAATTAACTGATTGCTAGGGAAACCCCTGGGGATTTGAGGGAATTAAATTGATTACTGGGGAAACCCATGGGTTTTTAGAAAATTAAGCTAGTTGTTGGGGAAACCCGTGGGGCTTCATGCAGCTTGTGGAAAAGTATCCAGGTGCTTGTCTTGGATATGACTTGGACCTATCAGATGGTGAACTGATGATCTTGTTGGTATCTGTGGTAACACCAGTCTAAGAAACACCTTCAGGGCATATTGGTGTTGAGTGAGTAGAGATGGGTCACATCTCCTAGACTGCAGGTGCAAGGAGATAAGTCTAGAAAGGGGAACAATTAATTCCTGCTCATTTACCCCTCATATGACACACATGAGCATGAGTGGGTTGGCTCCCTGCACATCAATGCTGTCCACCAGTCAGTCATTCTTGTTGACGAGAGCAAGTCGGTGGTCCAGGACTGGACTGTACTTCTATACCTGTGTTGAACTGTTTCACCATGTGATGGTTTGGTGGGTGTGGTGGTGGCTCTATGAACTGCTTGGTAGGGAAGCACAACCCATTAACCCAGCTCAAGTGAGCCCCCACACTTACGAGACCCTCCATATGTTCAGTTAAGTCATGGCTGCTGGTTTAAGTGAGCAACTGTCAGTGCCTTCTTCTCAGCCAAATGATTCTAGTCAAGTTCTCATATGGTACCTTCACTATTGAGCAGATTTAGAGCTCATAACTGCTTCTGATTTAGTCAGCAAAGAACTATACCCAACTGGTTAAAATATGTAAATCATCTTGCAATATTTTTCCAGCCAGTTGAATACAAAATTTCCTAGTTAGAATTTATCAGGACTTTTCCAAAAGTAAGTTGTTCTGTTTAGCTTGTAGGAAGCCTTTGTCTGTGAAGAAAAGTGTCATTCAGCGACATCTTACTTCTCCTAAGCATAAAAATGGTATACAAGAAATGCATGAGGATGAACTAGGTGGTCCAGTGCTTGACAGCAGGTGGTTTGTTTAAGTACAGCCATCTTAGGCTGCAGCTGAAAGGGTCTTCTCTTCACTCAACACTTCTTTCAATAGAAGTCAAAGATGTTCCTTGAAAGATGACATGGAAACCTTAAATACATTACAATACAATACTTCACTGATAATGTTTTAGTTTTGTTCCTTTTTCCTTAGTTTATAGGCTTGCCTTTGGTTTGAGATGAACACTTTTCCTTTGTTTTTGAGCAAATTTTTTAATTGTGTGAAATAATTACTTAATTTTTTTGGACATAATTAATATCATTTAGAAGAATAATAAAATAAAATGTTTGGTTTTGGGCCAGTGCAAGGAGATAATAGAATAATATAATTGGTCCAAAATTTAGCATAAGTGGGAAAGGCCTTGTGGTAGTGAGTGATTGACAGGTCACATGCATTTATCATCAGGTCACACTAACTCCTGTTGTGATTCTGGATGGTTTCTGACTTTAAGTGGGTGTGGGGGGAGGCTAATGGGTAAACGCACACACACACATACCAACACACACCACATGCACACACACACACACTACATACACACACACACACACACACACACACACACACACACACACCCACACACACACACACACACACGCACGCACGCACACACACACACACACACACACACACACACACACACACACACACACACACACAATAGATTTTCTCAGCACTCCCAATTTGAAAACACGATCAGTTCATCCTAATGGTAGATCGTCAATATGTCTGCATGTGTATCTGGGAACTCTTCCTAGACGTGTGGGCCTATTTGATGAAACATGGTATGAATGTTCCCTGTGGCCCCAGGATGTGATAGTATGAATGTTCCCTATGGCCCCAGGATGTGATGGTATGAATATTCCCTGTGGCCCCAGGATGTGTTGGCATGAATGTTCCCTGTGGCCCCAGGATGTGGTGGTATGAAAGTTCCCTGTGGCCCCAGGATGTGATGGTGTGAATGTTCCCTGTGGCCCCGGGATGTGACAGGAACATTTTGGTTTCAAAAAGTATTTGACTGGAAAGATGAAATAGAGTTGATGGTGTGTTCTAGAGTCAAGCTGGCCCGGGGGTCATCAAGATTTCAGAGTTGATTTGCCATCAGGCCCACAGGTTGTGAACTCTCATGAACTGCAGATTGACTACTACAGGCTGGGGATCACCAATCTTGCAGGCTTCCAGTCATAACAGACAATCTGGTGTGGGCATATGTATGAACAAAGTGATGGACTGGATGAGTGGTGGCAACCAAAGACCGAGTTTATATAAAAAATAGAGGGATTATATTTTTTGGGCCTTTAGAGCTCCCCCTCCCCTTGATGCCTCCTGAGTTATTGATGTCTTATCTTTCAACCCGACCATTACCACCTAGCTCTATCTGGTTGGTAAGGTTCTATCTTGATGGTACCTAATTCCCATTGTGTAAGATTGTTCTTTTTAGTTAATCATGACTCTAGCATTCTCTTTGGGCTGTGCATCTCAGCTGCCATATATAATAGTGGCCAGAGGCCCAGTGCAGCTTCTCTTGCAATAATGAAGGCACTGGTAGTCCAACAGGCAATATCACATAATTAATCCTGCCACCATTTGTCCAACATACAGAAATGCACATGAACATGGCCATAGGTGGACGTGTGGCCTGGTGAGACCCAGGCATATATAGACCCACCTCACAGTGGACAGTGGAGGTGGGGCCTGGTGGGACCCAGGCATATATAGACCCACCTTACAGTGGGCAGTGGAGGTGTGGCCTGGTGGGACCCAGGCATATATAGACCCACCTCACAATGGGCAGTGGAGGTGTGGCCTGGTGGGATCCAGGTATATATAGACCCACCTCACAGTGAGCAGTGGTCTCACTCACTGTCACACATAATCATGTTAGGATCACCACTAGCTGCAGACAAACCTACACAGAAAAATTTTTTTAAATATATCAAAATCCAAAGCCTCCACAAGCTTTGCTGCACATTCATTTTTTTGCAGTTGTACAGGTTCATGTGCTTCACAGTTTATTGGCCTCATTTAGGGTAGGAGAGGACCAGCCTGCAAGGTTTGCAATGCTGTGGTGTTTACTGTTGATGTAGCCAGGATCTTACAGCAGTTGTGTGTGTGTGTGGTGTGTGTGTGTGTGTGTGTGTGTGTGTGTGTGTGTGTGTGTGTGTGTGTACGAAATTGTTGATGAGCAGTTGCAGCTGCTTGCAAAGTTGTACTATTCTCTTTTTTTTTTAATGTTTTGCACTCATTTTCCTACAACTGAATGATAAATCAATCAATTGTTACGAATTTGAAGGTGCACAACTTTTCTTGTCTTTTAATCAGCGGATCTGTGGGTGGCTATGTAGAGGTTAGATTAGAAAGGATACCAACTCTTGATGCAGCCACAAATACATGCCAATGGATAAAACTGGTTCCTCCAATCACTACCCCATTCTCCTCAGAAACAGCTGACCCCACCTTCCTCAGCTAGTAAAGAAAGGTATGGTATATGAACCATAACCCTAGTTAGCAATGCATACCACCCTTTACCCACCTATGAGAAGTAGGCGGTGTAGATAACTACAGGCAATGCCAGAGTAAACCCCACTAGTAACTGTGGTGGCAACACAAGGGCAGCAGCCTGTGCAGGTGCAGTGGCAATGGAGTGGGTACTAGTTGCAGTCCATGGGGGTGTTTGCTTAACACTTAGTGTGAAAATGATAAGTTATGCTTCTATAGCTGTGGCATGCACTAATTACATAGCAAATGAACTATGACCATCGAGGTCATTTATTTCTGTGCAACCCCTTCACCACATGCTTGAAATGGCATTCTGTATCTAACAGCAGCTGGCTGTTGCCTTTCCTACTGCTGTTTTCAGCTCTCTTGGTGTTTCTCTTGATATGAACTCTCTGCTCCCTTTTTCTTTCCCTGTCCATTTGTCTTACCATTTCTAGCCAATTCCACTTGCTGCAGACTTCTGTCTCAGACCTTGCTGCTGTTTTCCTGGGTCACCATCAAGGGAGGATCCAGAGAGAGAGAGAGGGGGGGGGGGGGGGGGCAAGGTGGGGATCCTCAGGGTCAAGACCCCTTCCCCCCAAATGCTGACAGAGTGGAAGTGCCCATTTATTGTTGAAGTGTCCTTGTATTTTGAAGTGGCCTTTTCATTTCAAAGAACCAAAGCTATTAAAGTATTTTTTTTTTGGTTTTTTTTTTTCGATCTTTCTTAACATTTTTGTTGTTGTTGTTGGTTTTTTTTTTTTGTTTTCTTGTTTTTCCTTTTTAAGCTATGCAAACACTCTCCACCTAGGGTGCCCCACCCTTTTTTTTTCCCCACACTCAGTTTATATCTAAGGCAAATCTGAACTGTAGCTTTCTGAAATGCTCTGTATGATCCTAAACAGCTGAAGAGGGCTGTTCTGGATAGGGAGGCAAGTTGAACTAGTAGTCACTCATATTTCACACCTACCTCCAAGTCCTTGGGAAGGACTTCTTGATGTTGTGCAGACTGAGTCTTTGCCACACCTCTCCGTGTGGGCACACCATTATGTCCAGGGCAACGTGAGGTGTGTCTGTCAGTATATAAAGACTGCATGCCCAGGTATATGAAGACAAGAGGAAGGATGATAATGATTCTGATAGATTCTTTATTCAACTTGGAACCTAATTAGGTCATCTTGAATGCTTAGCTAACCAAACCAATGTGAGTAAGAACATATCCAAGCTAGCCAGCTGTAACCAGCCATACTTGTTCTACAGACACAAGACATACTGCTTGAAGAGCTACTCTGCTCTATCTAGAATGTCCATGAAATTGCTTATGCACTATATCCCTTTCTGCCATGTTTTCAGAAATATGGGTGGAGTAATTATTAGCCCATGGACGCCCCCTGCATGGCCGAGTCACTTGAAGTAATAGTGAGGCTAACATTTGTAATCAATGTTCACACCTTTGAAAATACTTGCAATGTTATAGATGAGTATTGTTTGTTGTTCTGCAGGACACCTTTGACTCTCTGAGACAGAGCGGCAGCACTCTGTTCAGTGTGGGCAAGTACACAGAGGCTCTGAGCAAGTACTGCCAGGCCATCGGAGTCTGCAAGAAGTGGAGCAGGCGTGAGGAGCATGCTGTCATTTTAGCTAATTGCGCTCAAACTTGTCTCAAGCTGGAGAAGTTCAGAGATGCATATACTCACAGCTGTGAGTGCCTCCAGCTGGATCCACACAATGATAAGGGCTACTTCAGAAAAGCTGAGGCTCTGAGATTGATGCTTGCCTCCCCTTCCTCTTGGTCAGCACCAGGCCCACCCTTGGGGACACCTCTGGACGTGGTGAAAGGCTTTCTCAAGTGCCACAGCCTCCAGACTAATGTTGAGGCCTTGAGCAAGGCAGTAGTTATGGCAGTGAAACACAGTGAGTCTGATCTATGACATGTGGGCATGCATGCAGTGGTGATGGCATTATTGTATACATGGAACATGTGAATTCATTCAGAGTTTAATCCACTGAGGAATTATTCAGTTGCTATAAAAGGAGTGTGCAGATATATCCATGCCCCAGTATAGACATATGTGCAAGAGTGTGCACAGGGGGCATGCAGGATGAGTGTAATATACACAGGAGGGGGACATTATGTACACAGAACAAGAACATGGCATAATATACACTGTTGGGTGTTTATTGAGCAAATTCTGACTTATTCAAGCCAATTTAAAGGAATAATTTGTGCTATGTCAGACAAGCTTCAGTAAGGCTGTACATTTTTTCCCAGCAAATCCTTGCTCCCTCCCTTCCTGTTATGGAACTAAGGAAATCCCTGGATAACCACAGTGCTAATGATCTTATATTTTTATTTCCAAATTAAGGCTTTACTTTGTAATTCAAAATATTGTTAATTACCTGTTTTGAAATTTTGGTCATTTATATTTGAATTAATATTAAATTGATGGATTTTTTAACACTTAATTTAAACCTTTATTATTTTTTTACATTATTTTGGTGGATACAGAATGCACTCGTCTCATTCACAAGTTTCACCTTGATGATGTAGCATCTAACTTTAATGCCAAAGTGTTCCGTCACATCATGGAGAATGCTTCTCTAACAGAGAGTCTGCTTGAGTACCTTGTGCTGAAGCTACCAGGTGGTCGACCTTACGATGTGTCCTTCTCCTCCCTCAGATCTGTCCTTAAAGTGACCACACAACCTAAGATCATAACCACTTTGGTGTGTTGGGGCATACCCATCGAAGAAGCAGATATCATGGCTGCTGCTCACCATATCCCAGACACCAGAGCTTTCTTATTGGATTTCATATTGGCCAAGACTAAGATCTGCAAGGATAAACATTACTATGTGTGCATCAACACTGCGTGCAACGAAGCCCTCCTGGCCAACAAGAGAAACTGTGTTCTCCAGTTTATGGTGTATGGTTCCAGACCATGTCGCAACTATTTGAGTCGTATTCCAGATCTGCTTCATGAGCCTGTAGTTCAGACTTACTTGGACGATCTTGACTCAGTGGGCAGTGGGGATGAAGAAGAGTTGTTCGTTGATGAAGGAGATAGGGACGCCACATTGAAGGTATAACTAGATAATGAATATAATCTACTCACTTCTTTGCACTGTTATTTTGATGATGTCATTCGGGCCATATCCTAACATGCCTGCCATATTCTTTCCTGTTTACATTGCATTTGTAATTTATATATTAGTGGCCTAATTAGACTATTAGTGTTGAATAATTTGTTTCATGTGAAAATTGTACCAGTAGAATAAATTAGTGTCTGTAATTAGGTGATTGACTTCGAATGTGTTATCATGTGCTACATTGTCATCTCTATTGGAGGGAAGCTTGTCTATCTAAAGGAGGCTGATCTCTGGAGGTTTATAATTTAGATACTCTCAGGGGGTCAAGGTGGCAATTCTTGCTAGGGAACTTTATAGCTGATAGTATATGAGGTGATGGAAACAGTTAAGTATTTGCACATGCCAGCTATTGTGTGGGTGATAAATAGATTCAGCCATTATTGAGTAGGTGGCAAATAGAGAGAAGTGACTTCTCATGTCTGAATGAACAATGAAAACTCATAGAGAACTCTTTTTTTTCCCTTTTCTTTATCTAACATGAAATTTGCTATTGATTTGGAAGTGTTTATTCCTTACCATCCATCTTGCAATGTTTGCCTAGAATGACAAAACAAATGTTTACCCCTTCCCTCCCCCTCCCTCATACTCCTCCATAGGTTTTCAACATGAATGCGGAAGAGTGTTTGAAGTTGGGCCAGATAGAGGCTGCCATGTTGATCTACACTAAAGTTCTTCAGGTGTGCATCTTCAACAAGTTCTGTGCTGAGTCAGCATCCATTCATAACAAATTGGCCCACTTCCTTCTCCAAACCAAGAAGTACGAGGAGTGTTACTTGCACTCTAATGAAAGCATTAAAACCTTGGATGATAACCCCAAGGTATGCCATACATCTGAGATGGATGTTCATTTTGTGTACAGGTGTATATTAAACTTCCAGAGGTGGCATTCCTGTTCTGGAGGCAGTAATGTTGTATTAATTATGTGAAGCAGACTCATGACACACAGCAGTCACAGAAGTTTTGACCTTCATATTTTTTTTCCAATTTTGGCATTTCTACTTTGCTATAGCTAGCTGCTGTAATTATTGGTCCTTACTGGTTTTGGCACATGGTCACATGGTAGTTTAACTAGCTGTTAGCTATGGCTGAGTGAGTGCCACGGGAGACAGTGCAACTCCAAGCGACTCTTTCTTAGTACTCTTATTTGTGATGATCCTCACCGAAGTTTGACAAATATCTGTAGTTGATAGCTCTTTTCTAGAAAGTTAGATCTTGGAAATGGCTTCATTGTGATGGAGACTGACACTTGCTTTTGCCGTACTATTCTTAAGGGGAACTAAACTGGAAAAAAGTTTGCCTTATCTTGCCCTTGATGCATAACCTGGTAAAAAACTTTTTTGATAATTTGTGGTCCGATATTCATGACTCCTGCAGGGGTTTTTAAAGGGGTGCCCCCTTGAGGATTTTTTGCCCCCCCCCCCCGAGCATTTTTGTAAAAGCAAATAAACTACATTTATACAGTAATAGTCTAGGTTTTCTGTTCTGAATATCAACTACACTTACTATAATTGTCATGTGGAAGTTTTTCAGGTGTTTCTAACATTTACATGCATATACACTGACACATGTATGCCCCCTCAAAGACAGCTATCTCTATCCCCCAACCCCCCCCCCCCCTAGCAATTAAAAAAAAACAAAAAAAACCTGCTCCTGGACTTACTGGCAGAATCCTGCCTCCTAACCTGAGGAATTATTGAAGTTTGTTGAAGTAGCATTTCACTTACATTGATATTTTTGCTGTAGCTGTCCTCCTTGTGGTGCCATAAAAGAGTTATACCCCCACAGGAAGTATATTTTTGAAGCTTAATTTTCTTCATGAATATTGGACAAAATATTTTCAAACTTTGTTATACCAGGTTATGCATCAAAGATAACAAGATGAGAAGTTTCCAGTTCAGCTACCTCTAAAGCATTCAGTGAAAATTAACATTTTTTAAGGCTGGTGAATCATAAAACATTTTACCAATAGGAAGGTTGCCACTCTCAAATTCAGGGCTCATGAAGTTAGCAACACTCACAATCTGGCCATATTAGTCATAGGGACACTACCAAAGGTAAACCAAGATATTGGATTCTGATGCCTTTGTGCCTGAACGGATCCAAAAGCAGATAATTGACTATTTTACATTAATATCGTTCTTTTTATTTTTGACATCGTCAACATTATTGCACTATTGGGCATAGTAGTCCTAAGTTGTTGTAACGAGGTATCTATAGCAGCCTTACTGTCTAGTTGTGGTTGAAAGTTAGTAGCTTTTTGAGATTTTCTTCTTTTTTCCCATAATTGCCAATGGTTTGCTGCCACCAGAGTCACCAAATGTCTCCCTTGGCCTGCTTAAAAACCAGTAAGTCATCATCAGAGTTTAACCAAAGGTTGAAAAAGGTTCCATGAGGTTGACTAAGCATAACAGGGTGGTCCAGACTGTTTATACCTGGAAACCAACTCTTTACATTAAATTAAAATCAATGACAGCATTAAACTTCATTGTTATGAGTTAAGGTTTTATGTTTTAATGTTTCCATGTTTGTAGGCTGTCTGAGTTGCCTGTTAGGGGAGTGACCTAACACTGCCGAGTGTGTTCAGCCATGGCACCCACTGAATCTTTCAGGGGTACAATGTGATGTGAGGACTGACCATGATACTCCTCATTAGAATATCAAACACTAGCAAGGATGCCTGTCTCCAGGGATGGCCTTGTGGATGGAATTTTTTTTTTGGTTTGTTTTTTCACAGTATAATTTTACATTTCATAATTGATGAAATAGTTCAGGATAAATGACATTTCTTTTCCTATCTTGACCCTGAAGCACTTGTGGTTATGCTGGATCTGTGGGGGTCTTTTTTCCATTCACGCCGACAACTTTGAACCTTTTCTCACTACACACTATATACTACACACTATGCACTACACACAACACACTACACACAAGGTCTTTCTCTTGGGTGAACTGTAGCCACACTATGTAAAAGAAACAAAAAGTGGGGAAAACCCCTGGTAGTGGTACTTGAACCCACAAACCCCAGCTGCAAATCTCCATTTTTTGTTGTTTTTTTGGCCTGTAACGCCCATAGCAAGGGGTATGGCCAGGTGAGACTTAGAAAAAATGTTTATCTGATCGACATCCCCCCTGAGAACTGGAACTCATGTGGTCCACTGCTTCTCAAGTTTCCATTTTTGACCCTTTTTCCCTGTGAAGCACACAGGAATGGGTGTGGTCTCACCCAAACCAATAGGGTTCTAACCATTGACCAGATGGAGGTACTCATTAAAAAATTGTTTGATTCCATCAACTTTTAGGAGAGTCATCAAATTACTAACAGACTACACTCTTCACACTAATATTTCTCTTATAGTATAGTGAACACATGGTGACCAGTACCAGATATAAGTGACTGATTTTTTTATTTTTTTTTGTTGTTGTTTTTTTGTTCATTTTTTATTTTTGGTAAATTTATATGGCTATGGCTCTATTGCTGCTTCTTGCTATCAAGGAAATAATAGAGAGATAGTTTAATCTGGTGGTCTAACCTGTAACATAATTTAATGCAAAATTTTTTTCATGATAAAACAGTAACAGTGTTATTATTAATTAATAAAGAGTCAAGGAATAACTTCAGCTCCAATAAGTCAAACGGTTGAAGGATTTGTATCACATCAATAAAATATAATAGGAAAGATGTCTGAGAGAGGAGTAAAGTTCATTGTGCAAACAAAGCAGATTATGGAAAGTGTGAGAGCTTTATTGAAAAAGGTAATAGTGGAGGGGTACACTATGACCAAAGGATGAACATATTGAATCTGTTTTCCGAGGCAATTGTCATATCTGCAAAGAATGTCAAAGATGTTCATACAAAGTTTTTGGCCAAGAAAGGAACATTTTCATCACCAATTAAGTGTTTCATCACATCGGCTCAACATGACATTATTGAACTGAAACATACATCCATACATCTTTCTTTTTTTTAGTAACTAACAAACGTACCCAGCTTGCCCAGGGTATAATGGCATGCCCATAAGAGAGGTGTGGTGAGGTGACCCAGACTATCTTCCTACTAGAATCAGGTAGTGTTAGCATGCCTCTAGGTCCATGAATTATACCCACCATAAGAATCATAAATTGATCATGTTATTTTTGTCATTTTGGTCTGATATGCCCACAGGAAGAGGCATGGCCAGGTGAACCAAACTTTTAGGCAAAAGACCATCCTCAGTGTAGGATGTATATACTCCGAAAAGTGCTTTTTGATTTGGTATGGTAGTTTGGCAGAAAAGTGGTGTTCCAAGTGCAACCCAACCCATGGCCATGCATTTGACCCAACTACCATTTTTTAGCTTAACACACTCAGAGGAAGAGGTGTGGTCATGTGGGACCCAGCCCCTGAGAGGAAGAGGTGTGGCCATGTAGGACCCAGCCCCCAGAGTAAGAAGTGTATGTGTGTGCATGCCAAATTTTAGGTCTTTTGTGTCGTTCTTAATGAAGTAAAAGGTAAAGTATTGATAACCCACAGCACGATCAATACACTAGCAACCACTTATATTACAATATTTATCATTAGTATTCCCAATTATGCATTTGTTTCTCATCTTTATTTTTCTAACTTAGGCTTATTTCCATCGAGCTGAAGCTCTCAAGGGTGCCATTAGGAGTGGAGAGATTTGGAGTATGCTTTCACCTGTGTTTTCCATTCACAATGTAATCATTGACTACCAGGTATCATACCAGCTAAACCAAAACCTGAAGGCTTTAGTGAAGGCTATTTCCTTAGCCTGTGAAGAAGGTAAAATGTAACATTACCATTTTCTCTGTTATTTTAGAGTATTCCTTATTTCTCTTTAGATTGTGTCTCAATTATCTATCAAGAATGCCAAGCTCTTGTAGAAGATTCTTGTGTAAAAGTTTTGTTTATTATTATGAAAAGTGAAGATTGCAAATCTGATGTCCTTCAGTTCTTGATGATGAAGGCGTGGAAGTCCAAGAAAGTAAATTGTTCCAAGATCTCCATGAGAGCTCTTATAGTTGATAAGAGAGTCACTCACCCAAAATTGATAAGTCGATTCTTGGAGCTAGGTGTTGTTGTTAGTGTAGGTGATGTTTCCGCTGCCCTTTCCTATTTCTCGGACTCTGACCTTGATTCCTTTAAATGTTTATTGGCCAGGTGTGAAGAAGCAGATCGAACTGATTTGTGTCAACAAGCACTGAAGAAGAATTTGATGTCATTTGTATTGTATTTTATTGAAGTCGGGGCCAGTCTGCAGAATGTGCAGGAGATATTATGTAGGCTCTTAAAACTCAAGAGGTTTGAAGGAATAAAAGTTGTTTTAAAGCGGATTAACAAGGAAACAATGGAGAAGCTAGATCTAGCAAGCTTATTGGAAACAGATTTTGTGATGTACTATGATCTGATTGAAAAGTTTCTTGATGCTGGAATCAGTCCCAATGGGAAAAAGTCACCGATAGTTACAGTCATGAAATTGTCTCACTTGAAGCCTGATATTAAAGTTGAATTTATCTGCTTACTGATAAAATATGGTGCTGATATTAATCAGTTATGCCAAAGTAGTCGTGGTACGACACCTCTTCATGCTGCAACAGAGATATCTCTGAGATCAGGTATGGGTGTGTTTGTTCTGTGTGTTGGGGGGGGGGGGGGGGATATATTTATTAATGTGCACTTTGGGATATATATGTTTCAAGTCATTACTGCACACTAAATTTTTTTAACAATACTAATTAAGATGGAGAGTTTGATTTCTATATTATCTGCTGTGAAAGTTTCTCCAACCTTATACTGGTTCATCAGTACTCTTGCTCTACAAGTCATAATTATCTTAGTTCTCTTGAAAGCTTCATTTCTTTGTTTCAGCATTATTTTAGTAAATCGTGTCTTTCTTCACATTATGTGCTAGTCACCTATTCTGTCAAGTTATATATATGGCAGTGATAGATTTATATATGTGGCTTTGGGACTCATAGAGCTGTTGATTATGGTAGTCTGGACAGAATATTTAAGGAGGCACGTTTTATATTAAGGCTTTGTAGTAAATTTAATGTACCATCTAATGAGATATTTTTTAATAAATATAATAGATGGCAACACGGATCTCATTGAATTGGTCGCATCATTTCTACCTTCTGATGGATGTGCTAAGTGCACTAATGAAAAAGGTGAGACACCTATTCATGCTGCTGTCAAATCTCACATGAAGAAGAACATCAGCTCTAAGGTCTTGTCTGCTCTCCTGAAGACTGGGCTAGTTGACGCTTCACAAAAAGATAAATCCAACAAAAGAGCATGCGATTATCTGCAACCTTCTGATTGCCGGTCAAAATTATTACAAGAATATTCAAGCAAAAATTCGAAACCAACAAAGAAAACAAAAAGGAAAAAAAGATCCAAGCAATGGGCTAAGACAGAATTTAGAGTGAAGCCAGAATCTAAAGTGATGACAGTACCACATCAGGTGATTCCCCCAGATGGAATAGCAAGTGCAAATACTGTTCAAAATCTTGAAATCTCATCTCCACATGAGGAAAAAGTTATTCCCAAGAAAGAATATGAAGAATGCTCACTGACAGATAAACTTTCATACCACATGGATCGACTCAAAAACCAAGATAACTCCTACTTCAAAGTTCAGGATGAGACACAAACTTGTCAAGAATTAGAGCAAACAAGTTATAGTTCTTTGTCACAACTTACTTCACCTCCTAAAGATCAGCTTCTGACACCTTCATCCAAAATTAGCAAGAAAAACTTGATATGTTCTTCTGAAATAGGTTCAAATATTCTTGCTACTGAAAGAATTGACTCATCCTCAAAGCTCTTGAATGAAGATTATCCATCTATTTTTTGGAAAGAATTTGGATCAGATCTGAATGGGTTACCTAGCTTTGATGATTTACCATGGGAAGTTGAGATTACGAGAAATGTAGTGAAATTCTTCAAGAATTCAAAGAAGTATTCTTATGCCGATCGTATGAGTGCTGCTCGAGTGATATACAATCTAGCTGAAGGTAAGAGAAGTGTCAGTCTTTCAAAACAAGTGAAAAGAACTGTAAATGTTTGCTTGTATGAATCCCGCATCACACATGCTGGTCGAATGCTCTGGGAAAAGGCTATTTCATATTCTTCTAAACTTACTGGTCAGTCTGAGACTGCTGTTTATACACAGGTCATAAGAGTGTGGGAGATAATATTAGATCATGATGATCTCAACAGAAGAATCAACTTCTGCATTGAGCAGATAGAGCAGTCTTACACACGAGGACATTTGGCTTCTGTTTGCAGGAGTTTGAAGCCAATCAGTCACCGTATCTCAGAAGAATCTGAACTTATTCGAGGTAGAGAGTTGTTTGAATATCCCAATTCTTACATGCTGCTGTCTCAGAAACAAGTAAATCCTGAGTATCGTTTTGTACCAGCAGCCAGTTCTAAGGACGCCGAATATAATGTTACAACATTTTACTCCTTCGATAGCATGACTGTCAAGAGCATGATTGCCGGTGTGAATGAGAGAAGAGACTATCCCTTCAAGGAGTGGCAGAAAGAAAATGAGATAATTAGAATGAAGTCCAATGTGGCTATTCTACTTCTGGGAAGAAGTGGAACTGGTAAGACGACGTGTTGTTTGTACCGTCTTTGGAACGAGTTTAAGAATCACTGGGATCCAGATTCTAAAACCTTTCAGTGGAAAATTCCACGTAAGTGTCTCATTAGTTCTAAATTGGGGGATTTCCTCCTCAAGTCTGATTCAGAAATGCAAACAACTTGTTCTACAGATACTGAAAGTCTGGAGGGTGAGTCGAATAATGGTGTAGAACCTCATGTTCTGGAAAATCTATGTTCATCTTTCACTGATGAAGACAATGGTGTAGTGGAAGTTGTCGAGGAACATTTGCATCAGATATTCGTCACCAAAAATTATGTATTATGTGATCAGATGAAGAAGCGTTTCTATGCTATGGCCGCTGCACATGGATTCCTTGAAAATCACCTTCCATTTGAAGGAATTACTCTTCCAAACAATTTCAGTAAATTCAATGACTTTTCTTTTCCAGCTTTCCTTACTGCAAGGCAGTTTTATATATTGCTAGATAATTCTTTGGGAGATGGAAAAAAGTTCTTTCCTCGAGATGAATGTGGTAATCTTCAGGTCAAAATAGCTAGTTTGGATTATGACCATGAAGATGAAGATACCCTGTGGGATTTCGAAGAGAGTGACTCAGATGATGATGGTATAGAAATGCTAAATTATTCTTCTGAAAAACCAGCTCAAAGGCAGCATTTGGAGAAATGGACTGAGGTCACAGCTCTGTATTTCAAGGAGATAATTTGGCCAAAGATAGCATTCCAATGTGAACTTAAAAAAGTAATTGATCCAATGCTTGTGTGGCTTGAGATTCAATCTTTCATCAAAGGGTCTGCACTTACCATTGCGAAAGGATCTCCATTGGACTTTGATGAGTACAAATCTATTGGGAACAGAATAGCTCCCAACTTTTCCAGCCACAGGGAAATCATATACAAGCTGTATCAGTGCTATCAGCAATATAAGCAGAACCAAAGACATACTTATGTTTTGTTTGATGAGTGTGACCTTATCATGGATTTGCATCAACGTTTGAAGGCAACTACAGATGTTGTTTGGTCTATTCACAGTGTCTATGTCGATGAGGTCCAAGATTTTACTCAAGCAGAGTTAGCTATATTCATTCATAGCTGCAGGGACCCCAATTCGATGTTTTTCACAGGAGACACTGCCCAAAGCATCATGCGTGGCATAGCATTTCGATTCCAAGATCTCCGTAACCATTTTTATATGCTCAACAGTAAAGTTTTTTCAGTCAGTGTCCCTCAGCAACCTCTCAGCCTGAATGTAAACTATCGCTCTCACTCTGGTATCCTAAAGCTGGCTGGAAGTGTGATTGACTTGATCAAGGAGTTTTTCAAAGATTCTATAGATCACCTCCCAGATGATGAGGGCATGTTTCCTGGTCCTATACCTGTCTTCCTGGACTCCTGTAAGGAGGACGACCTTTCCCTTCTCTTGAGTACCAATAAGAGAGAATGTTCAGCCATTGAGTTTGGAGCACACCAGGTAATTCTAGTTCAATCAAAGGAAGCAAAGGAAAAGCTTCCTCAGATTCTTAAAGGGGCCATTGTCCTGACAATCTTTGAATCTAAAGGTCTGGAGTTTGATGACGTGCTCATCTACAACTTCTTCAGTGATTCCAATGTAAGTTGAGCTATATTAATGAAATAGTTGAAATTGATCAATTATATTTGTGTTATTGTTGATTGTGTTGTTTAGGTGGATGAGAAGGTATGGAGAGTAGTAAGTTCATATCTAGAGATGAAAGGCCATTCAGGAAAAATTGAAAACATGGTCAGTCTCCCTGAAGCCATTCCTGCAGCTAGAAGCAAGCACTTCAATTCAGTGGAGCACAAATCTCTCAATGCTGAACTCAAGTATTTGTATACAGCTGTTACTCGAGCCAAGTGTAACCTTTGGATATATGATTCCAACCTAAAGGCAAGGCTGCCAATGTTGGATTACTGGCACAAAAGAAATGCAGTGAAAATTGTGACAGCTTTCGGTGGCGTGGACCAAAATTACGATCTGGTGTTTGCTTCCAACTCTACAAGTGATCAATGGAAAGCACAAGGTGACTATTTCAAGAAGAAACATCTTTGGGAGCAGGCTGTTCTGTGCTACACAAGAGCAGGTTCAGATTTCATTCATTTGGTCAAGGAAGCACAAGCTTTTAATTTCATTCAGGCTGCTCGTCAACAAAAGGCAGGGCTCTTTCAAGATGCTGCTCTTAAATTTTTGGAGAGTGATGAGAGTAAGCATTCTGTGCAGTGCATTAGTGCTGCTGCCCTCTGCTTCAAGAATTCAAAGCCACCAAAGTACATACAAGCTGCAAAATTGTTTGAGAAATTGGGTGACCTAGTCAAAGCAGCGCAGTCCTATTTGAAAACAAGGGAATATGATAACTTTGCTCGAGTTATGGAGAGGAGAGGTCAATATGACTCAGTGATCAGGGTGTTGCTAGAAAAACCTATCATGAGGAAGAGAGATGCTCTTGCAAAGGCTAATGAATATGAGAAGGAAGGTATTACCCTTGATCCAAAGTACACCACAAGTGAGTTGTCTTTTTTATGTGCAAAGTTTTATTCTGAAAGGAAAGATAAGCAGACACTGCTGGAGGTACTAAAGTTCATGCCAGAGCAGGAGAAAAAGTTGAAGTTCATGAAGGAGGCTGAGCTCTATGAAGAAGCATTTGAAGAATCTATAGCCAACCAACAGTTTAATGGAGCTTACCGTGTTGCATTGGCTCATGGCTGGAGTAACAAAGCCATTGGTCTGGCAAATCAAGAAGGGGACCACTTGAACTTGGCTATGTTCACACTGTTGGAGGCAAAGTCAAATTATATACGTTTACAAGATATCGCAGAGGAAGATGCAACCGCAACATCAGATTTAATTTTAAAATATCTGAATCAAGCAGCCACATTTAAGGATGACCCAGTTAGAGCAGAGGCCCATTTGCTCCTTGGTATGGTACAGAATGCACAAGGACTTTGTCTTCAGGCGAAGAGAGAGTTCTATAATATGAAACACAAGGCTGGGATTCTGGAAGCATTTCAACAGGTACACACTTTAGGCAAAACTTCTATTCCGGATATTCTTGATTGCTGCCACATAGCTGAAAGAGCAAGTAACACTCTACGTTCTTCCGCAGATATGAACATCGACGTGCAGCAAACAGTCAAGTTTTACGGACTTGTGCTTTTTGGGAAAACATATCTTACATCACGTTTCTACCATGTTTGGATCAATTTTGAAACTCTTCAAAACTTCAAGTGTGAAGATGCAGAATATGATATAGATCACATGATCCGTCTGAAACGTGAAGTTAGAGAAATGATCGCTCAACGTTACGATTCATTCAAAGGAGCATGGTTGGAAGCAATTGAATCAAAAAACTTGCGTACAAAGTGGAAATCATTTAAGCTGTGTGCTGAGCTAAGGAACCATCGTTCCCTTTCTCGTCAATATTCTCTTGAAGAGGTATCCTCTACTGCTATGACTGAGTACATTCATAACTGTGTGTATATGCTTCAATTGAGGTTGTTGAGGAATGAATCTGGTGATGCCATGTTGCTTCATTTCGGAATTTTATTTTCTCCAGAAGTATCTTCATGCTTACCTTGCCTGAATAGCCAACACGTGAATATAATTAGAAGATCTAAACACGCATCAAACTGCTTCAAAAAGAAGATTGAAAATGACCTGAAAATGTGTGGTGAGTGTTCTGATAGGTTATCTATTGATCTTTGGCTTTGTACGTGGAGGCTTAGTGTCATATATACTCCTTGCATGAAACTGTTATTGACAAAGCTTGATGCCTTAGAAGAAGATATCAATAGTCAAGATAAGGAGTGCACCCCCTTGGGATATATCTTCTGGAAGAGTGAAAAATGTTATCGGCACATATTTAGATTTTGGTTGAACTCTTGTCGCGAAATAAGAGAAAATTCTAAAGTTCTTTGGGCCTCAAAATTAGCCATCAATCATTTCCTTGGAAATATTGTTGAAGACAAAAGAATCTCTATTTCTATCATTAATGTAGTCAACGTTCTCACCATTCACTGCATGTCTCTCTTTGCTATGATGACCCATTCCAATTTCATCCAAAATTATGCTCCAAAGTTTATAGTTCCTCGTGCCTATGAACATGTGGTGCAATTATTTAACCACATGAACTGCACAAGTGCAACATCGCATGCCAGCCTTTTCTCGGCCTGTGTGAAAGAGGTGTCCTCTCATTGGAATGCACAGAAGTTATTTACAGAGTGTAAGATTCTTCTCAATAGAGCTATGAGCTACTTAGTTGGATCCTACAAACGAGCTCAGAAATACCCATTCCTTAAGTTTGGTCTACAGTGGTTCACAGGTAGTTCTTCCACTCTGCACTGTCTTGTGCTAACACTCACTCTCATTGGTAATCTGTCCATGATTCAAGATGTACAAAAATATGATGTCAAGATATTTAGCATGTTCAAAGTGTTTTCTAATAATAATGAAGCAGTCCCCAATTATGTCAATAAAATGCTTACATTTTATCAGATGCATCCACCAGGTCAAGGCTATCATCGAACTCATGGTTTTTTTGAACTAGTGAAAATATTACTGACAATTGCTGAGAAAGACACTACAATGTCAATGATCATGTTTACACAGAAGGACAGCAAGCAAGGCCACATCAAACTCATGGCTATGACAAAAGATGGTGGCTTTGTGAAAAAGCCAGTACTATCAAGTCGTTTGAAATTGAATTCACCTGCAGGTGTGTGTGCACCACTACCACCAGTGGAAGCCATCCTTCAACCTCTCACACAACATGTGGACCAAACCATGAGTGAGACTGACAATCCTTCCAGTTTAATTCCATCGAATGCACCTGGTTTTCCTCACTCTGTGAATACCAAACAGCCATACTCAGCACTTCACTCATCAGCTTCCTTTTCCTCTTGTGTTGACCATATGCCTCCTGTAAAGAGCTATTCACTTTCAGCTTCAGCTGAACCGTTTATCCCAGAAGAATATCCCACCAACATATCCTCACATCTGCAAGTCCCTTCTTCGGCACATATGCTGCAGTCCAGCCTTAATAGTGGAGCCTCTCCTGGCACTGGACTGTCCAGTTCCACTGACTTCAGTGAACAGTTCCACCACATTGATGACCAATATTTCCTTGAGAATGAAGCTGGTGATGATGAAGATTCTACTATAGAAGATCATTTGGAGAATGGTTACCTGTTAACTCAGCCAGAGACACAATCAGTGAGCATAGACCCTAGCTTAGTTACAGAGGACATCATAGACAGTGAAAACAACTTCTGCAATGCCTGTGGTGTCAATTACCAACCAGAGGATGTCCAACCGGAGGATGAAGGTGACATGGCAGAAATTATAGGAAAGCCAATTCTGGAGAGTTTCTACGTTCATGTTAATTCAAATGCACACTCTGAGAGAAGTCAAACCTTCTGTCTATTCTTGAAAGCTGTGGATAGTAACGAACTTTTGAATTTAGCAGAAGAAAAGCTCAAACAATGTGTTGACCTTAAAGAAGCAATTGGAGCCAACCTGCTTGATCATGCGGACCTGCTTGATCGTGCCATTGATAATCTAAAGGAGGAAATCAATAAGTACAACATAAATACCTCTGAAGTCAAAGATGACAGGAATTGGAAAATTGGTATTAAAAATATTTCTGAATCAAATAAAACTTTTGATTTCCTCCTGAAGAAGGTTAATGACCAGCTCCAGAATTCTAATTTTACCCAACTTAAGGAACATCTCGAGATGAAGGAAGGAATGATGGAATTGGAGGAAGACCAAGATGAGATTGAAAAGTTAAGTGAATCTTATGTTAATGATGTGGACCAATTACCAATTGATACACATAAAAAAGGTCAAGCCAGAACTGAAAAAGAGAAAGTTATGTCACGTGCTAAGAAGAGGGGGAAGAAAGGGTATAAGAAAGCTTGATCATCTTAACAATCTAGCTAGCTACTTATTTGAAACAGAAATTCAACATTTCCATGGAATTCTTTTTTTCTTACTTTTTGTTACACACTTGTTCATTTATGTAACTATACAATATTTCTTCCCTTTCCCCTCATTCTACATATATATTCTACCTCCAACCGGCCTTTGAGAAATTATTTCAATGGTGATGATTCTCAGTTTATTATTAGAGAAGGAACATCCATCACACACCCTTGCCTGCCCTCCCACTTTTTATGGTGGATATAATTATATTATACACTTAGATATCTATTATATCTTTTAGTTCGTAGATATGTGTGTGTCTATGCATAACGGCCAAACCCTTGGACAAGAAAGAATGAAAAATTCAGGGTTTCCACCTGGCATACCAGGATGGTTAAAGATCAAAATTTTTCGAGCATCATCCCTTAGTGGGGGGGGGGGGGGGGGGGGGGGAAAGCATTCCTTTTTTTCGTGCCAAAAAAAGTTGCCTAAAAATTGGTCAATAGTTGGAGTCATCCAGGGTAGTAATACAACCAACCTACAAAAAAAAAAAAAGAAAGAAAAAAAAGAGAAGACCACAATAAGCATAGTGCAATGGTTAAGGCACAGCTCAACTTCAATTTGGGGCTGGGCTTTTTTTTTTCTTTTTTTTTTTTTTTTTTTTATCCTTCAATACTTTCTTCCTTGAATAACTTCTTCCTCTCTCCCACTTTTTAATTCCATTTTTCTTCTTACCCTCTTTTTTCCCCCCTATATTTATGCTAACTAATTGCACAAAAACTGATAACCCAAGAAATTTCGTACTGTTGGTGATCTACCTTTTTATACCTAGTGTTGCCCAGCCAATGTTATCATGAAGCATTATCGAAGCCACTCAAATTTCAGCCTGGTTGGTCCCTTAATTAGCTTTTGGCTGCCAAAACAACTTCCTGTGGGTGTGGCTTTAAAAAACACACCCATGTGTGGTTAGTAATGCTCGTCTGATAACTTTGGAACCATATTCCAAATGTAAACCTGGTTGGTCATTAGATTAGATTTTAATAGGCCAAAAAAAATCCTGTTGGTGTGGCTATGTCAAAACCACACCCATGTGATTAATAATGGTTATTTGGAAACCACATGCCAAATTTTAGCCTGGCTGATCCTTTCATTAGCTTTTAATAGCCAAAAGCAACTTCGTGTGGCTATGGCTAAACTAAACCCACATGTGATTAAAAATGCTTACCTGGGTATTTGGAGATCACACACCAAATTTTTGCCTGATGGGTATTTCTATTCACTTTAGGTAACCAAAACCACTTCTTGTGGGTGTGGCTATGACAAAAACCATTCCTATTACCACATCCAAATGTGGTTAATAATGCTCACCTGGTTACTTGGAGACCATATGCTTTTTTCAGCTTGGTTGGTCCTTTAGTTAGCTTTTGTCAGCCAAAATAACTTTATGTGGGTGTTGCTATGTTAAAACTATTGCCATCCCACATGTGGTTAATAATGCTTGCTCAGTTACTCGGAAACTGCAAGCCAAACTTCATCCTTATTGGTCCTTTGATTAGACTATGATAGCCACAACTTCCTCTGGGTGTGATAATGGAAAAAACACACCCATAAGGTTAGTAATGCTTACACGGGTGCTTGGAGAACATACTAAATTTCTGCATGCTTAGTCTTGATTTGCTTTTATATAGCAGCCAAAACAACTTCCTGTGGGTGCAGCTACAACAAAATCACACCCATATATAGCGCTCACCCAGTTATTTGGAGACCACATACCAAATTTTAGCCTTTTTGGTCTAAGGGTTTGTCTGTGATACCTAGACACACATACATATAAACACATATACACACAAAATGACATTTCCACAGGTGGAGGTTTGACCCAGCCCATTTGTCTACCAGAGTCAAGATGTTTGCATGTCAGTCCATGAATTAGATCAACCTTAAGTACATAAATAGATAGAGCCAGGTGTTGCTAGGTGACTAAAAATTTAAAGCCAAAAACCATCCACAATGTAGGATGTTTTAATCCTGAAAAGCAGATTTAATTTGGTACACTGATTTAACTGAAGAGGTGTAACCTAGTGTGACCCAATCTATGTCAAAGGGTTTGGTGGAATTTTTTGCCTTATGTGACCCAGCTCATGCTGCTCCCAGAGTCCCAAGTTTTTTATATGTAACCCCAAGGTTTCATGCCTACTGTAAGAAATGTGGTCAGGTATCCCTTCTTTGGGGGGAAGGGGGGGGGGGGGGGGGCACTCTCAATTTAATACATGCTACCAAAAATTAACTATAGAATTCCCTGAGAAACAACATCTCACCTTGCACTGCAAAATTTCAAGGGTGCAAGGGAATTCATTTCTGAAGGGAATTTTTTTTAAGTAAATTATTTTGATATTTGGTTAGTAAAATACGTGTTTTCATACAAGTGAATGACGGTAAGTGGGTAATTGTCAGTGGCACAATCACAATGGTTGTTAAACTTGTAGTTTAGTGCTCCAGGTCGTCACCCTCTAAAAGCTCAGGCTGGTGTGGTGTGCTGAGATTGTAACCATGCTGAGATTGTATTTCGGAGTTATGCGCCAACCGGAGTGACAATCTCAGCACTGGTAGGCACCATGCTGAAATTGCACCCACTCCAAAATTCCTCAGATTAGTCCATAATTATAATTTAGTTTATTCTGCCAGTAAGATAAATACTGACCAGGTGCTTAGCTTAAGCCTGGACACTTTGATTTTCATCATACAGTGCTTCAGATGAGTGAATTTTCATTGAAAAAAATCATGCAAGAAAGCTAACCAAAAAGCCACCGAAATTGCAGTGTCTCATAATCAGTTCTTAATAACATTTTGACTATGCCTATTCATTATTTATTTTATATATTTGGAGGGTTCATGAGGGAGACACTTTTAGATGCCTAGCTCCATAACAGCATGTGAATACTAACAAGATGGAGAAACCATCATAAATGTTATCGATATAAACAAAACTGACAAAAGAAGTGAACTTCTTACAAAATGAAATGTGTAGGTAACAAAATATGCATACAATCATTACAAATGATACCTCCTTGTTTGATTTATACAGATACTGATGACATCATCAGATTATAATTGTGGAATTATACAAACTTCCATCAATTGTAATCATCAAGTGTGTATAATATATATATACATATTGATTGAAAGTATCAATAAAATGTTAAAATAATGTTTTTGTTCTGATTTCACCGATCATTTTCTCCATTATCTGAGGAATCACATCCTGCATACAAGTAGAGGGGAAAGAGATAAAAGAGAGAGAAAGATAACAAAGTCATTGACATTATAGTAATATTGGACAAACCTGACAAAAGTTGAATTTTAGGTCCAATGCTTGGAAACATGCATACTATAAGACAATAAAAAGAAAAGACAATAGAAAGAATATGCTAATCAGAAGCACAAACACACAAACACAAAGTAGAGGATGATAGCTTACCAAGCACAAGAAGACTCCACAGTCATAACTGTTACTCTGACCTGGTATATCCTATAAATATATATATAAATATAAGAATATATTGGAGGCATGCAGGTGCACATGCATAAAACACAATACACACATGTATGTATATATGTATTATTGTATGGTATGGTCTGGAGAGCACTATCCTCCTAGAGCCCGTGTTTGCCGCCTTGAGTCCTTTGTGATCTGTTGCCTTTGGATCATCCTGGGTGTCTCAGTCAGGGAAAAGAAGTGCCATACCACCATGCACATGATGGCAAGACAGCAGATAATATCATCCATCCTCTTGCAGTGTCGTCCTTTCAAGGATACCTATAGACCGGCTACCTAGGCAGCTTCTCGTGTGTGCCCCTACTGGTGGAAAGTGTTCCGCTGGAGGATAGAAGCGATGGTGGAATGATGTTGTGGCCAGTGACCGTAAGAAGTGCAACTGGTCTGGAACCTGGAGAGAGTATGCCCAAGAGCGTGACTCTTGGTGCACCACCATCCAATGCAGTGTAGAGCATCTCCATTTAGAAGCTGAAAACAATGAGAAGAGTCATAAAGATGAGAAAAAGCGTCATTGTGAGCAGTGACTCATTGACTCTGAGACTGCTCTGCACTGCAATCACCCTGGCTGCTCCTTCCAGGCCCTGACCAAGGCAGGTCTGACAAACCATCAGCACCAACGTCATTCTATAATTCCAAGGATTCAGTGCCAGTACTGCTACCACACATTCAACCAGCAGGAGCTTCATAATCATCAAAGTTTCTTCTCGGCCAGACCCTGACCATCAATGTAGAGTCAACCTGATTGGCCTGTATATCCATATCTTAGAGGTATCATCCGAGCTCAGCAGAAAATGAATGGATGTGTATATGTGTGAATGTATGTGTGTATGTCTATGTATGTGTGTGTATATGTGTGTATACTTGTGTGTGCATGTGTGTATGTGTATGTGTGCATGTGTGTGTATGTGTGTATATATGCATGTATATTTGTGTCTATATTTGTGTATATATGTTTGTGTATGTGTGTATGTATGTATGTTGTGTGTGTGTGTGTGTGTGTGTGTGTGTGTGTGTGTGTGTGTGTGTGTGTGTGTGCAGTGCATGCATTAATTATTTCTAAGTGTCCTGACAATGTCCTGACAATATTGAATTTGACCTGTCAAACCTATTTTTTGTCCTGACCGATTGAATCTTCTCAAGAGACTGAACTAGCTATGCAGAGGTAGCTGTGGTCTGGAAAGAACTTGACAGCTAAGCCGGTCATATTAGTCCTCCAATCTTCGAAATTCATATATTCTACTGCTCCTTAAGAGAGGCAAACAAACCTTCACCAGTACCACTGTCAAGGTGTCTTGCAGTGAAAACCTTGGTTCATATATTGTGGGAGTCTTTCCTACTTCAGCTAGTATTAATCTGCAAGCTAGGATAGCACTCACCGCTCCCTAGTTAATCAATTAACTAAGGCTACCTCACTACTGTTTATGGTTAGTCAGTAGTAGGTTCACACACTGAGTCTCTTCAACTAGTAACAAAAGTATCATAAACTGGCCAGATGGACTGTCTGTACCAGGCAATCAAGTTCTCACAATATTTGCACAATAGGATATGCACTAGTAATAACACTTTGATAATTCTAGATGATAGCTGTTCAACAGAGACTAATTACTAAATGTTAGTTGAGTCTTTTATAGACTCTGGCTCTCTAGGCCAGCCAGGCGCCACTGGGCCTCCTCAGGTGAGTTCTCATTCCATTGTTCTTCTTTGTCTTTATTTTCCTCTTTGTTTTTAAACTATAACCATAATTACTCCCTTTACTACCTGTGGTTCCTTTGCCACAAACCACACTCCATTTCTTTACTCCCTGTGGTTCCTTGGCCACAAACCACGTTCCCATAATTAACTTCCTTCTTATTCATTTCTTTTCCATTACAATTAACTTGTTGATATACTTCTCTTTCAGGTGTCTTCCTGTCCTGAGGCAGAGTCACTGGGAGGAGTTCTTGTTCAGGCTCCCATGGCTCCGACATATATGAACTACACCATCTTTAGCAAAAGCATCAAATAAGTTATTCAAAAATAACTCTAAGCTCCACTTTCCAGCATCAACACTGGCATTTGCTTGAAGGCTAAAAAAAAAAGATTTTTTATAGGGAATTGAGTAAACAATTTTGCTGTTCTTTGGCTATGAAGCTAACAAACATGGCACATGCATGATTATTTTTGTATCCCACTCCTAAATTAGCACCATGGTTTTCCTCCTATTCAAAAATTGTTTTCATCTTAGTAAATGCCAATTTCTCTTTGGCAATCATATAAGATATGTCAAACTTCTTGGTCTTTGCTAGAGTAGACCGATCCATGGAAGCTTCAGCAAAGCATTTTGCAATCGGAGCATAATCTACCACATTAGATAAGAGAAGAAAAAAAATTCCTCCAGTGGTCAGCTTAATGTGCAGCAATGTGGGTGGGGCAGCAATTTCTTTGTGGAAATGTTTAACTCTAGTTGAAAGTGAGTGTGGTAAACTAAACCATTCCAGTATGATGATTAAACCACTCAAGGATAATGCTTCATGACGTCATTGATTATGCATTCATTACCAGTATATTGTATGTATATGAAACATTGCAATTGTCTTTGTCTTTGTTCTTCCACGTGTTCTTGCACTTCATCCATCTGCAATACTTGTTGTCGTCTTGCAATGAAAGGTTCTGTTAACTTTTATAAGAGAGTATTAAGCGTGTGCATTTATTAACTGGCTATCAATAAAGCTAGTATTAAGATATCACATAAGATGCCACATTGGCGACAAGGATGGGATGGTGATGAGGATGGGATGGCTACTCACGGGACAGTCTCCCAGTATCAACAGAGCAAAGAAAACTGGACGACTTACATTGAAAGGTCGAATCATTATTTCATAGCGAATGATGTCACTGATGAAGGCAAGAAGCATTCCATTCTACTCTCAGCTAATGGCTCCTCCACTAACCAGCTCATACGAAACCTAGTGGAAGTAGGACAAGTGGCAACTACGCCTTACTCCGAAATCACGAAGCTGGTAGCAGGATATTACCAGCCGATTCCCTCGGAGATTGTTCAAAAGTATAAAGGAGAAAGGGATATTTGATGGAGGGAGGTTTTGTTTGTGGAAGATATTGAGGGAGATGGGTTTTAGATACAAAAAAGGGACAACAAACGATGTGTATTAACAACGCAACATCATAGAACAAAGACATACATACCTTCAAACTATAAAAAGAATCAGACAAGAAAACAAGACAATTATCTATACAGACGAGACATGGGTGAACGCACATCACATGCAGGAATATGTATGGGTAGACTGACGGGAAGGGAGGATGGAAGGTGCCGAGTGGGAAAGGGCAAAGGTTGATTGTATTACATGCTAGAAGTGCAGAAGGTTGGGTGCCAGGTGCTGATTTGATGTTTAGGTCGAAGACAAACAGTGCAGACTACAATGACAAAATTAACAGCAAACATTTTATGGAATGGTTTACGAAACAGTTACTACCTAACATACCAGACAATGCAGTAAAAGTTGTAGACAACGCTACATACCACAACAAACAAAAGGACAAAGCACCAACGACAGCAAACAAAAAACAAGACATCAGAAACTGGCTGGATGAGCACAACATAGAGTACGATGACAAGGACATTAAGAAGACATTACTTGACAAGGTTAGACAACACAGACCAGAAAAATTATACTTAACTGATGACGCAGCACATCAACATGGACATGGACATACAGTGCTATGCCTACCTGTGGCCCACTGTGAATTTAATCCTATTGAGCTAGCATGGGCCTCAGTCAAGGGCTTCGTAGCTAAACACAACAAGACATTCACATTTAAAGAAATTCAACAGTTGACACCTGATGGTATTACACAAACAACAACTGACATGTGGAGGGCATTTTGTAGACATGTTGTAGACATTGAGAACGATTACTTTGACAAAGATGGACTACTGGAAGATGCAATAGAGGATATGGTAATAGAGGTTGGAGGGAGCGCTGATGATGATACCGATGATGATGATAATGATGACAACAATGACTCTTTGGTGGACGATGAGGGCAGAATTATTGACCAAGCACTAAGACAACTGACAGATGACTGTACACAAACACCAACAAGTACAAAATAAACTAAATATTCAACACCTACAGCAACTGAAACAGCAAGACGCGAATTACTAAGCACTTTCCAAGACTACTAAAACCATTACATCTCTGAAATACTACAACTGCTACAACAATTACAGACAACCTTCAGACTTGCCTGATCCTCATGAGCTACACAGGTGAGAGCCAGACTAACATTGGGGGAATATATAGGTTTAGGGCTATAAATGATGGTTTGTATATGTGGATATGCTTATATATTTACAGTGCCTTCTTCTCTGTCGGGCTGCCCTGATCTTGTCAGACAGCCACTTCTCGTTCAGACTTGCCTGATCCTCATGAGCTACACAGGTGAGAGCCAGCCTAACATTGGGGAAATATATAGGTTTAGGGCTAGGAATTATTATTTATATATGATGATATGCTTATATATTTACAGAGCTGCTCCTTCTCTGTTGTGTTGCTGTACTGTTATCTCTGATACTGACCTTGTGTCTCAGAAGCAGTCCTCTTCTTCAAAGTCAAACTGCCAATCTGGTAACCCTTCCGAGTCTAACTGCCAGACCAGCACCTATTCTGAGACAAAATGTCATGCCAATACTCCTCACAATTGTGATAACCAGCATTCCACGGAAAACCAATAACACCTCAATAATTAAAAGAGAGCCCCCCCCCCCCCCCCCCCCCAAATCCTGGTTATGACCATGGGATATATCCTTGAAAATTGTTCCTTCTGTACAGGGAGAATTGAAACATTCAGTACAGTGATTATGAACATAACCTTGTGAAATATCTTCCTTCAAGCATAGAGATTTGTCACCCCCCCCCCAAAGAACAGGATAATAATACTGAGAATTATCTTCCTTCAATTTTGGGAGAGTTGAAACCCTCGACCATACAAACATGGCATGGACACATCCTTGTGATACAGATTTTAGTACACCTCAACTAAGTGAAACGGGTCACATCAAGAACTTGTACCTTCATCATAGGGACACTTATGTAGCTGGCAAGACTGGACTAAGTACTTTCCAAAACATGGATTATCATCAATGGAAATAATTTGAAAACAATTAAAAACTCGTATATTATTTTTCCTGTGCCGGATGCCCCTCCTCACCTGATCTCAATCCTTTACCTTTCCATGCAAGACCTTATTCTTGAAGGTGATTTTGATGTCAACGATTCATTGCTGTCTTCACTTCTTGAAAAAATTAACTCAATTTTTGATCTTTATCTTCCCCCCCCCCCCTCCCGCAATCAACTTGTCCCATCCCTAACTCACTTCTCTCACAATCATCCCTTCAACATCAAAATTCCCTCTCTTCATTCCCCCTGCCACAGAACTGTGGAACTGTCTTCCACTCCACATTAGAATATCTTCATCCCTTTCCACCTTAAAAACACTTTCAACCAATTTTACCTTAATTCTACTATCTTATCCCTGGTAAAGGCCACTTCAAGCTTTCACCTTGTCATCATTTATCATTAACTTATGTATCTTATATTTAGCTATTTACACCTTATCATCATTTTTCCACTATTTTATGTATCTCACAATTGGTGTTTGCTATTGATTCATTTCCCATGTATTCAACAAAGTTAAAAAAGAAGAAAAAAAGTTGTTTTTTTTTCCTCTGAATATATTTTTTTAATATATTCTTCATTTGTCTTACACAAGTTTAGTCATTCATTGAAATGATAAAGAACACACCAAAGAAGTACTGAATATACAGAAATAAATACAGAAGCAATAAAAATTACTTAATGGTGAGAAATTTGTATGAGACAAACAGGCATGGTATGTCCCTGGAACAAATTGCAAAAAGCATGGATATTGCCTTCCTTGTTCTTATTGACCAACTTCTTGAAGTTGGACACTTCATCACTCCACTTGAGGTGATTGACATGAACAACAGACCTTTACCTTCAGCCACCAGCCTTGAGCGAGGGAGAGACGTTATTACAAGATATAAGCTTACTTGGAGTTAGGGTCCAGCTGAAACAACGAAGAAACAATTCTGTGCTTCTTTTTATGTATTCCACTCGAAGAACTGCTAGAGTTCTGCGGTGGACGTTAGCCTCCAAGGGATATTTTTGCGCTTGCATTCCATATGGTCAATTAACGCTAGGTGGAATGTTGTGTACTTGCTTATGGGACATACAGCTAACTTTGCCTAGGGGTGGTTAACTTCTTCAGGAATAGTACCAAAAGAACGTCTGGAGCGTCATGAGTCCTTTAAGTCTGGAAATCCGTTGAGTATTGGCCAAGTTATTGACGTTTCCCCAGGGCCCAAGTCAGCGGCGAACAGACCTTCATTTTGTACTACAGGATATGCCTGAAGACCAGTGTGCTGACCATACACACAGTCTCTGCGTTGTCAGGGATCAAGCAAGTGATCCTAATCCATGTGCCAGTTGCCTTGAATACTGTTCAAGTTGAGATTTATTGGATACTGGTGCATCCGTTTCCCTGATCAGCCAGCCGACTTATCAGCTGTTTCACCAGCACAAGAGGATCGCTCCTCTGCAAAACTCCTCTATTCAGCTAAAGACATATACAAGTCAGCCAATCCCTGTTCTTGGTATGCTACCAGTGCAAGCAGAATACATGGGAAAATTAGTTGATGTGTGTGTTCATGTGGTTGAAGGGGATGGACCTAATCTAATGGGTAGAGATTGGCTATCTCTGCTTGAGGTTAATTTGGGGGAAGTGAATCTTTTGAAGAATGATTGTTTACTCTAGACAGTGCTTGATAAACATTGTTCAGTATTTAATGATGAATTGGTTTGCATGAAAGACATGAAGGTCATGTTACTAATTGATTCTACTGCCAAGCCTAAGTTTTTCAAGCCATGCAGTGTTCCATTCACACTAAGAGATAAGGTGGAAACTGAGCTCCAGAGGCTAGAGAGCCTTGGTATTATTTCTCCTGTGAAATTTTCAAAATGGGCTGCGCCCATAGTTTCTGTGGTTAAGAAGGATGGTACTGTACGTATATGTGGGGACTACAAGGTCACTGCTAATAGGGCTACTTTCACAGAGTCCTATCCACTTCCACTAGTGGATGAGTTAATGACTGACCTTGCTGGAGGTAACTACTTTACCAAACTTGATTTATCCCAAGCTTATCTACAGTTGCCCCTTGATCATGAATCCTCTGAATTATTGACAATTAATACCCACAAGGGGTTGTTCAAGTACAACAAAGCTAGCACCCTTATATGCACTGTTGGCAAAGAAGAAGAGGTGGTCATGACACACCAAGGAGGAGGCTGCTTTTCTGAACCCTGCTGAGAAAAGATATTCACAGTTGGAAAATGAAGGTCTAGCTATTGTCTCAGGGATTAAGAAATTTCACAATTTCCTGTATGGTAGACATTTTATTATCGAGTCTGACCACCGTCCATTATCCTTCCTGTTTAATGAAGCCAAAGGAATTCCCCAAATGGCATCTTCTCGCATACAGAGATGGGCAATTACACTCTCTGCGTACAATTACACTATCTGTTACAAGAAAGGCAAAACACTGTGCAATGCAGATGCATTAAGCAGGCTCCCACACCTAGTTACCACAGCCACTGATGATACATGCACAGAATTGGTTAACCTTGTACAACAAATGTCCTCCACTTGTTTCAGCATTGCATATTAAGGACTGGACCACAAAGGATCCTCTCCTCTCCAAGGTGCGGAGATTTATTCAGCTTGGTTGGCCTAACAACATCACAGAAGTTCCATGCAAGCCTTACTTCTCTAGGAAGGGTGAACTAAGTGTGTTGGATGATTGTATCTTATGGGGTACTCGTGTAGTGATTCCACCGCCTGGTAGGCTGCCCCTACTTAAGGAATTACACCAAGCTCACCCAGGGGTTACAAAAATGAAAGCACTAGCACGCAGTTACATTTGGTGGCCTCACATGGACACTGATATTGAAACCCTGGTGAAAACTTGTACTGAGTGTCAAGAGTCTCGACCCTCACCACCTACCGCTCCGCTCCACCCATGGGAGTGGCCAGCAAGTCCGTGGAGCCGCCTCCACATTGATTTTGCAGGTCCTTATTTGGGACACATGTTTCTTGTACTGGTGGATGCCCATTCTAAATGGATGGATGTGAGACTCATGCATTCTATTAAAGCCCATAATACGATTGAACAACTCAGAATGATATTTGCTACACATGGCATACCACAGAAAATTGTTTCTGATAATGGTCCTACATTTACTAGTCAAGAGTTTAAAACTTTCATGACTCAGAATGGAGTTCTCCACATCACATCCGCTCCATATCATCCGTCTATGAACGGACTCGCAGAACGAGCTGTCCAGACTTTCAAGCAAGCTCTGAAATGCATCCAAGGCAGTTCAATTCAGGAAAAACTTTCCAAGTTTCTCTTCCAGTACCGGATAACCCCTCACACTACGACGGGGATTGCACCTGCTGAACTCCTCATGGGACGATGACTTCGCTCTCGCCTGGATTTGCTTTTTCCTACAGTTTCACAGAAAGTTGAGAGTAAGCAACTGAAACAAAAGGAGGAACATGATTCAACAAAACCAGTGCGTACATTTTCTATTGGAGATTTTGTGTATGTAGAGGATTTTACAGCCTCACCACAAAAATGGATTCCAGGGAAGATTGTTTAAGTTACTGGACCTCTCTCTTATTGCATTGAGCTTCTCGATGGCAGTACAGTTCAAAGACATGTTGATAATATGATTCAGTGATGTCTAACCGATGTTCCCGCTTCGCCTGCCGTCCTGGCTCCGACTCCAGTTTCTGTTCAACCAGTGGATCCACTTGCACTTCCAGATCTCCCATCAAGCCTGGATCGGACTCCGAGTCAACCAGTTCCTCCACTTGATCCTCCACCTGCTCGTACTCCAACACCTCCAAGACGTTCTACCCATACCCGGCAGAAACCTGCGAGGTTCAAAGCATGATCATTGTCATTCTCATTCCCTTAATACAAACCTTAATGAGGGGGAGTGTGGTAAACTATACCACTCCAGTATGATGATTAAACTACTCAAGGATGATGCTTCATGACATCATTGATTATGCATTCATTACCAGTATATTGTATGTATATAAAACATTGCAATTGTCTTTGTCTTTGTTCTTCCACATGTTCTTGCACTTCATCCATCTGCAATACTTGTCGTCTTGCAATGAAAGGTTCTGTTAACTTTTATAAGTGAGTATTAAGCATGTGCGTTTATTAACTGGCTATCAATAAAGCTAGTATTAAGATATCACATAAGATACCACAGTGACCTCCAGGTACTTTTAGTTATTCCTAAATAGATGTCTTTTTCTACCAGAGTCAAACATTTTTTTGCTATGGTCCAACTTTATCTAGAATCCCTGATTCCTGCTGAAAATTCATTACGTTTTGAGAGTTTTGGCGATTTCCCAGTCTTTTTTACCCCCTTTTTTTTTTGCTTTCACCCTTTTCCTTTTTTCTGGACAAAATGACTGGTTAAATTCAATTTTGTACTGGCAATGCTTCATTTTGACCAGTAATTGACAGGTTACAGGATGTAATTTCCTGCTCTGTATGTATGTACATATATATATATATATATATACAAAGTCATGGATAAACTGAGATTTGTGACAGAAAATAAACTTTAAAAAATATATATATATAAAATATAAATGTAGCTATTAGGGCACACCAGGGCTATATTTAAAGCAGTAGTGCTTTAAATATAGCAGGAGTATACCCAGGTTAGCTTGACATATTAGTGTGATATAGTATACCCAGGTTAGCGTGATATAACGCTAGAATGCCCAGGTAAGCATGAATAAGAGTATTCCTTGATAATATTTTTTTCTTCTCTTTTTAATGTTTTTATTATATATATATACTGTGGCTAATTTCAGTTTGCCATAAGCAACCATTATTCTATACCTGATCCAGTTTGTTTCAGCATGGACTACATTTAGCAAATATCTTATTACATAATTTGTAAACAAATATTTGGTTACCCAATTTATAGCACTGCATCAATGGGAAGTGGCAATATATATACCTGTACTGATAATACAACTTACTTCCAGAGTATTCAATCGATGATGCTTGGCCTAGTACTTGATATTTCTTGCCACATTCTTTGAAAGACCTGGTGGGCATATATTAGTTAAGTAAGTCACCAGAACCTGAAGGTGGCATTGCTCTTCACCGGAGATAATCTACCCACTCAACTGATAGACTCTTCCTATTCAGTGGATCGCAGTAAAGAGGCTACTAAGTCCTACGGTACTAACTCTGGGACCATAAACAGGATAATCTTAGCAAATGATTTCAGTGGGTGACCTTCCAATATAGCAGTGCTAGCCATACCCTTTACCCAGTGGCTTGCGGTACAAATCCCGATGAATCCCAAATACAATCTCAGCACGGTGGTAATGTCACTCCGCGGTTGGCGCACGCGCATAACTCTGAAATACAATCTCTGCTCAGTTACAATCTCAGCACGCCACACCGGAAATATTAGAATTCCGACTATACGCCCACTTCTAATTGAGATCGGTAAAAAAAACAAAAAAAACATAATGGTAGTCCTGAATAATGCTTGTTTGTGTTCAGCTGGTGTGCCTATACCCGCTGAAGATGAAGAAGGGCTGAAGATTGAAGATGAAGAGGGGCTGAACTGAAGAAATAATAATGAAACTTGAAAATGGTGGGTGTGTGTGTCCCATGTCTGTCTGTGTGTGTCCCATGTCTGTCTGTGTGTGCCCTCTGTTTGTCTGTCTAAAAGATCATTGAATTAATTATTGTGTTTTATTATAATCTCCAGTATGTGTCCTCAATATACTGTATATTATATTATGTGTTATATATCTCACGTGTGTGCATGTATTAGGTATTGTAACCATGTGATTACAGAAGAGATTCAGCAGTGTGGGCAAAATTCTCACATGGTTGATGATCTTCCAAGACTATCTCTACAAGAATGATCGAATTAAAGTAAACCAGGAAATCTGTGTGTATGTGTCCCAGAGTGTGTGTGTGAGTCTTGTCCCTGTGTGTGTGTGTGTGTATGTGTGTGTCCCTCTCTGTGTGTGCCCCTCTCTGTATGTGTGTGTCGTGTGTGTGTGTCCCTCTCTTTGTGTGTGTCCCTCTGTGTGTGTGTGTGTTCGTGTCCCTCTCTGTGTGTGTGTGTTCGTGTCCCTCTGTGTGTGTGTCCCTCTGTGTGTATGTGTTTCCCTCTGTGTGTGTGTCCCTCTGTGTGTGTCCCTCTGTGTGTGTGTGTGTCCCTCTGTGTGTATGTCCCTCTGTGTGTGTGTCCTTCTGTGTGTATCCCTCTGTATGTTTGTCCTTCTCTGTGTGTGTGTCCCTCTGTGTGTGTGTGTGAGTGTGTGTCCCTAGCCCTAGCCCTGTGTGTGGCAGAGTGGCTGTATAGTTATGCTCTTGGACTCACAACCCCAGGGTTGTGAGTTCAAACCCAGCACTGACAGGAAAATTTTCCTGTCCTTCAACATCTTCCCACACCAGTCCACCCAGCTGTGATGGAGACCTTGAATTTTCTAGAATGAAAATTCACTGGCCATTGCCTGTCAATCAGCTAAGGGTCCAGGTGGGACTTTAGGTGCCCACACCCATAAGCTGAAAGTCTTGGTCAGTCCTTCTGCAAGTTCCTAGCCCGGCTCAAGGAGTTCGCTTGCACTGGCTCATAGTGCCTGCTTAGTGCACAGGCACCCTTACTAGGTCAGGTGCACGTGACTGTGTTGATGGCAACTAGACAATTTACTTCTTTCTTCTTTTTTGGGTTTGTGTGTGTGTGTGTGTTCCTCTGTGTGTATGTGCGTGTCCCAGTGTGTTGTGTCCCAGTGTGTGTATCCCAGTGTGTGTGTGTGCTGATTGTCTGTCTGTCTAATTGATTATTGAATTATTTATTGTGTTTTATTGTCATCTCCAGTATGTACCCTCAATATACTGTATATGGTATTGTGTGTCATATATCTCACATGTGTGTGCATGTATTAGGTATTGTAACCATGTGATTACAGAAGAGATTCAGCAGTGTTCGGCAAAATTCTCACATCGTTGAAAATCTTCCAAGACAATCTCTATATTAATGATCACATTAAAGTAAACCTGAAAATTAGTGTGCATGTGTGTGTGCTGTTGGTCTCTGGTAATAGTTTTATTGAAGTAAACTGAAACTTTAGTGTGTGTGATTTGTGTGTCTGTCTACCCCACCCTTGGTTCACTACCCCACCCTTGGTTCATTACACCACCCCTAGTTCACTACCCCACCTTTGGTTCACTACACCATTCCTAGTTTACTATTCCACACTTCTCTAGCTCTGAAGGTCATAATTACTCCTTTTGTCATCCCTTGATGATCTCATTGTACACATTTCATATAATTGGAAGTTGCTTTGTTCAATTACCCAAAGTTCCATATCCTCTATCACATTTTATTATCTTACATGGCCTTGGTTGTGCACAGGTTGAGGTGTGGCCTGGAGTGAATCCCAGTGTAAAGTTGTATATGCATGTCAGTGTCTAAGTGCAAGGGTTGAATCTTGTTTGTGCTAATACAAATGAAATAATAATACTACGACATTATTTTGATTATGATTATTTCGTTGTTGTGTATTTTTACTTTCTATTTCACAAAGGTCCCTCTGGCGTGATCCTCAAATGCTACCTGGAACCTTCTGTTGGCAGTGACTTACCATGCTGCATTAAGATGTCTATTGTTATGTAGTATTGTCTGTTACATAATACCATTAACATGCTATGCAGGTAGAGGATGAATGCAAACATATTTACTGTTCTTTAAATTTTACAATTTGTTTTTATTGGCATAACATCATCAAGAAACTTTATTTAATTCATGCACCACTATACATACACCTGAATAATACACCTCTGTCATTTCTATTGATTGTGTATTTCCATGTGTTCAAAAGAAGAAGAAAAAATATATAAGTAGTTTCACATATTGTTGATATGGCACAACTGTAGGCCTCTTTGCCACTGAAAAGATTTTTTTTTTTTTTTTTTTTTTTTTTTTTTTTTTTTGAATATGCAGAGAGAAAGGAATAAAAACAAAGAAATTTAAGCTCCTTTAAATTCCCCCCTCCCCCCCAAAATGCTTTCCTTAAGTTTACTTTCCTTAAATAAAGTCCACCTCAAATTTACAGTCTTGCTCAAATTCACTGTGAGTAAAGTCTCTGCTGGAGTTCACTGACAGCTAGGTCTTGCTCAGAGAACAATTTTTCTTTGGGACAGGACAATGTAGGGAGCCATGTTGGTCACAAAACTATGGGAGTAAAGTTTTCTCCTGCATGCATGCAGGCAGGGAGGTTACACAAAAAATATATAAGACCAGAGACCAATTTGCAGTGTCCTTTGCAATAACTGAGGTACTTAGTCCAACAAACATTAACCCAGTATGCCTGCCCATTCACATTTCTTTAAAATGTTTTAAGCTACAAAGTCCAGAGAGGTTGTAAAATGATGGCAGTCTAGCTCCTCTGACTATAGTGTGTGTTTTTTAATTTCTTTTTTGAAGTTATTATAGTAGGCAAAGGTGAATGAAAGGCTATTTCAGAGTATATGGGCTTTGGAGAAGCTGCGTTGAAAACCCCTAAGTGAAGTTACACTCCCCTGGCAGTCCGTAATGAAGCACATAATTGCCAGATGAACAACACCTTATTCTGCACCTCAAACTATTTAGAGTGTAGTATAGAGTTCATTTTCTAAAAAATGGAATTGGGGGGGGGGGGGGGGGGAGGGGGGAAGTTGTGTAAGTCTTGATGGTATTTGGTTAGTTTAATACATGTTTCTGGGCAGGGGTGGCTCAAGCATCAAAATATTGGGGGGGCTCAGTTTACCTAATATAAGCAGGCAAGGGGGATGGCAAGATTTATTTCATTTTTAAGTGGGAGGGGGGGGGGGAGAGAGAGAGAGAGAGAGAGAATGTAAGCACTACCAAGAGTATTAGTGGGGGAGTTCATAATCATGAGAATTTGATAAATCAAGTGTGAGGAACAGCAATATAGCTATTTAAATGCACCAAAATGCTTCCTGCATTCATCTGACACAGCACAAAATTGTCTGGTAACTTCAATAAGATCACAGTTATCTGCTAACTGCTTGTGTATATGAAGTGCTAAACAGTTATTAAGCCTTTGCTCTGTCATGTATGCCCTTGAGTATGTATGAACGTGTTTTAATGCTGAAAACGTTCTTTAAGAAGTTACTAAGGAAAGAGGAACTGTTATGTACAGTCTAAGCAATTTATGAACTTCTGAGAGCAGAGTTTTGTAAATTGGTTCACTGTTCATAGCTTCACATATTTTACGTATACTCCTAACATTTTTTTACCATTGAAATTCCTTGCTTGGTAAGCATCAACAAGAAGTGATAAATGCCTCTGTATATGATCAAAATTGAAGTCATCCTGATAGCAAGAACTTTTCACTTCATCCAATTTCTCTTGAGAAGACAGTCCATTGCTAGCATTTAACAGGAGAGATTCTAAGGCAGGTAATGGTGGCAGCAATCAGTTTGTTAAATCTGTTTGATTAAATCTGTTTGATTAAATCTGTTTGATTAAATCTGTTTGATTAAATCTGTTTGATTAAATCTGTTTGATTAAATCTGTTCTCCAATTCCCGATGAAGCAAATCACATGCCTGGTAACATTGATGATGAAAATATTTACTGGGTGTAGAATACCTGTGAGAGCAACTCCCATTTTCATTTCTCACAGGTGCTCTTCTAAAATGTGGTTGGTAAATGTGAATAATCGATTTTTAGATCCTGACCAGTTTTTACCACCTTATCAAAGAAGCAATTGAATTATTGCTTTGTCTGTCATAAAAAGCTTTAAAACTACTAGAACTATTAATTGCCTGGTTTATGTAGAACATGGAATTTCAGCTTCTCTGAAAGTGGGATCACCAATCTCAGGTTGAATATCCTCTTGATCTTAATTGACTTCCTTGGCTACAGGATCAATTTCAGGCTCTCCTTGATCTTCAGGGATTATCTCTGGCTGAACTTTAACACTGTCTCTTTCCTGATGACCAAGAATCAAGCAAGTTTGTCAGTCTCATTCCCATAGTCATTTTGTTACAATGAACTTCCAGCTGGTTCTGATTTCAGAGCCAGCTAGAAGAATGCAATATTATTCCTGATAAATATTGTTAATGGTTAACATGTGGTGCTGTGTTTTAAGTGTATCTACACATTCAAAAAATTTAGTAGATACCTGCATATACATGTACACACACAATAGACACACAATACCATATATAAAAACTATTCATTCTCTTTTTCCCAATGAGCAAGGGGGGAGAGAGAGAAGGGAAGAGAAAGGGAAAGGAGAAAGGCTTGAGTTACAGAAACTTCATTCAAAAGTTAACATCATTGTTCAAATAATTTTTGGTGGGGGCTCTGCCCCCATCAACCAAAAAGTGGGAAGGAGGGGGGCTCTAGCCCCTCTAGCCCCATCCTATGCCACCCCTGTTTCCAGGTATTCCATGTGTTGGTTGCAAATCACAGTGGTTATTTTGGAATGAATTGTTTAGAAATACTACATGAAAAAATAGTGGTGACTTTGGTTATGTGTACCAAATGATAAATACTTGTGCTGGACGATTGAAGGAACCATTTTTCATCCCTTGGCTTGGCTTTGTGGCTGCACCAAGACTTGGTATCCCTTCACATTCACTGGGCGAAACCCATATTTCCTGCACTAAAAAAGTGAAGGAAATGTGCATGGGACTTTGAATCATATTTTATGCATATTTCCTTACATGAAATTCCATATATCATGTACATTTCATAGCATAAATGAAATATGGTATGTTTTGTGTACCCCTAATGTGGCAGATAGTTGGTGTGTCAGGCATGTGATGAAATATGGTATGTTCTGTGTGCCCGTAATGTGGTGGATAGTTGGTGTGCCAGACAAGTGATGAAGTATGGCATGTTCTCTATGCCCATATGTGGTGGATAGTTTGTGTGCCAGACATGTGATGAAATGTGGTGTGTTCTGTGTGCCTGTAATGTGGTGGATAGTTGGTGTGCCAGAGAAGTGATGAAATGTGATGTGTTCTGTGTGCCCGTAATGTGGTGGATAGTTGGTATGCCAGACATGTGATGAAATATAGTGCATTCTGTGTATCCAAAACATGGTGATTTATTAGGGTCAACAACCTTTTGTTCTGTAATGATTGCAATAAAAGTTTCTCAATCAGAAATAAGTTTGATTAAGATTACATATACTTGTCTGAAAGTGTAATTCAAATACAAATTACAATCACTGTAATCCAATTGCAATATTATTTTTAATTACTTTTGAAAACCTTTTTTCCTATTTAAATGCAATAATTATAGCATCAGTAATCTAATTTATATCTCACAGTCTTCCATGAAGGACTTGTACGATGGAGGAATATGAAAGCAGTCTCTCAACTGTATAAAATGATGGCACAGCACAGCACAGCGGTGTACCTCAGGAAAAATATTTCGATCAATGAAAATAAGAGTAATTTAATTTAACAACAAAATTGAACTCACAGAACACAGACAGGAAAATAATGACAGACCACATGCTCCTGCTCTGCTCTACTAACCAAGCTGAAATTTGGCATTTGGTGTCCTGCTAACCAGGAGGGTATTATTACCTTCCTGTTAGTGTAGTTATTGATATGGTTAGGCCACCAAACATTAGTGTATGTGCCAGCACTCACACCTACACTGGGCCAAAACCCATACTTCTTGCACTAAAAAAGTGAAGGAAATGTATATGGGACTTTGATTCATATTTCATGTATGTTTCCATACATGATATTCCATATGTCATGCACATTTCATAACAAATGAAATATGGTATGTTTTGTATGCCCATAATGTGGTGGATAATTGGTGTGCCAGAGATGTGATGAAATATGGTATGTTCTGTATGCCCATAATGTGATGGAAGGTTGGTGTGCCATACAAGTGATGAAATATGGTATGTTCTGTATGCCCATAATGTGATGGAAGGTTGGTGTGCCATACAAGTGATGAAATATGGTATGTTCTGTGTGCCCCTAATGTGACAGATAGTTGGTGTGTCAGACGTGATGAAATATGGAATGTTTTGTGTGCCCGTAATGTGGTAGATACTTGGTGTGCCTGACATGTGATGAAATATGGTATATTCTGTGTGCCAAATACATGGTGGATAGTTAGTGTGCCAGCACTATGATGAAACATGCATTGCTGGCATTGATGGTCTGACCTGTCTTACTTCAGCCAGACATTTTGGAGGAGAAAGAGGAAATTTGGAAAATAAAGAAGAATTATATACTAATCCAAAAGAAAATTGTAGCCTTGTTTCAAGGTGAAGAAAGTAAAAAAAAATTTTATTTTGTTTTTCAAAAAATGATTATGAAAGTAATTTATATAAAAGGGTATTTTAATCAATTTTTTTGGTAAAATACATATTCCATTTGGTCTTGAGTGGATAGGTGGTTGCATGTTGGTGGTACAATCACAGTTGAAAATTTATGGTCTATTAAATAATAAAGGCCAAATGAACTAGGAACAGGGATTTCAAGCTTACATATAAAATGAGGAATTATTATACACAGAATAGGTGGAGAGAAACAGAAGGTACAGTCAAGTTCTGAGGAAAATGCAGGGAGCTTGGTTAGAAGAACCAATTTTCACCCATGGGCAACTTGATGTGGCTGCATCCAGAGTTGGTAATTTCTACCATCTCCACATAGCTATCAACAGATCTTCTCATCAAAAGATAAGAAATGTTGTATACCTTAAAATTCTTAATAATTATCTATTTATTATTGATGATTATAGTGTTGATTGAGTTATGGAAAAGGGGTGGGAGGCAGGGCCAAAACCATTAAATGAATATTCCATAAGTTATACCAGCTACAAATTTCACTAGTAGCAGGATCATTAAGTGCAATGCCCATGTTGAGACCTACTTACTTTGAACAATGTCATACGATCAATTGAACAATTTAATTATAATGCATGTTCATATATATATTTGAATCAACTGACAACAATAACAAATTTGTTGTTAAAATTGAACTCTACATGTACATTTATGTCTGGTACCTTTGCATTGATATATATATCCCTTGTCAAGTTGATTGTTGGTGTTATTTGGAATTTAGGGTGTATTTTTTGCATGATCATATCAAATGATTATTGTTAATTTTCCTATCCACAAGATATTTAACCACACCCACTCCATTTTCTGACCATACCAAAATTGGTGGGACCGGTTCTGATATGGCATATTCCGTGTACCCATAACCTGGATAGGTGATGTATCACTCATGTGATGAAATATGGTATATTCTGTGTATCAAATACATGGTGGATTGTTGGTGTGCCAAACATTCGATGAAATATGGTAAGTTCTGTGTGCCCGTAATGTGGTTGATAGTTGGTGTGCCAGACATGTGATGGAATAGGGTGTGTTTTCATATCTTTAATCTTGTGAATAGATGGTATGCTTGATGTATGACAATGGACATGAGCATAATATTCAATGTACTGGTACAGGTATTCAATTTATATGTGATTTATTGGTATGTACATATATAGGGAAGTGTTGTTTTTTTTAAATTTAAGTTCAATATGATGAGAGAGAACAAAAGCAGTGTCATTAGTATGAATTTAATTTTCTGAAGTTGACAGGCATGACTTCATATTATCTTCTGCAGGTATTTGTATAATGACCATAGTCTGAGATTTACTGATATAGAAAGTTTATGTATATATGCAATATATGCATGCATGCGTGTGTGCATGCATGCATGTTGTGTGGTGTGGTGTGTGTATGTGTGTGTGTTTGGTGTGTGTGGTGTGTGTGGTGTGTATGTGTGTGATTGGTTCTGGATTCATCCAGGACACTGCCATCATGGTACTTCAAACCATGTGCAGCTTCAAGCTTCAAGGTTCAATGTGTGTGTGTGTGTGTGTGTGTGTGTGTGTGTGTGTTTATTTGTGCATGTGTGTGTTTGTGTGTGAGTGTGTGTGTGTGTGTGTGTGATGATGCCAACATTCAAAATCTTCTTCATTAAGGGGAGATTAAATTCAACACAATTATTCATAAATATATGAATGCTGATTTTTATTTTTTGGAGACTTTAAGATGCTCCATTATCAATTTAGTATAATATTCATACTTCCAATTAGAAAATTTTTTCTCACATATATATACTGTATTTGATATCAATCAAACCAAATGTTATAAATGATATAGCTTTATCCTGATCAAATTTTTTAGAAAATTTACCCCTTTCTCTGGACAGTAATTAATAACATTATATTTTTCAATATATTTGAAAAATTTTACATGATAAGAAAGCTTATTAAAACATGAATGAAGCCACTTAAACATCCTTTCTAGAGCAGCACATTAAGTAAGTATGCAAGTTGGGTGATTGCTGATTTTTTTAGAAAGCCAGGGTGTTTTGAAATCATTGTCAAATGCTCAACAATCACATCCTTAGCAATGTTAGTTGTTCATTTTGCTTTCCAGAACTATGAATGCCCTTTTTGGATTATTTTGTTGCAAGTATTTTCATTCACTCACTTTCTCTTACTGACTGGTGGTGACTGATGGTTTTGGAACTTTCTTAGGTTATTTGTTTTGTGTGTGATTGGATTGGATTTCATTGTAATAATGAAAGAGTTGGCTTGAACAAAGTGACCTGTTAACTAAGCTAAAAAGAGCTCCTGGATGTTCCTAATGGAAGAAACTGTTTCAGTTAGTAATTAGTATTCTTTTTAATTTACTTGGGAATTAATAACTTCATGGAATTAGATTACATGTATGGTTTGTATTGCAATATTGTGGTAACTAATGCAGGAATAAGAAGTCATATAATCCAAGAAATAATAGATAACAGTAAAGTTCAAAATTAATAAATGGAATAACAAATAGAGCATTTTCATGAGCATTATCAAGTACATCAATAAGTGATACAGTTCTACATTTAATAAATTGAACTGGTATAATACTTGAAATACAGGGCAAGTCAAACAAATCACATACCCACACAGTTATTGCTTTCCAAAAATGGTTTTCTTGATGTTATAGCTAAATTGATTTTAACAATAAATGAGTGAATTGATTATTGTTGATATATATATGGTATGCTTAACAAAACCATCAATACGTGCTGGACGTTCAGAAGTCTGTGGTCTACTGGATTCTTCAATAAACTCATCTTCATCATCAACAGTAAAAACAGGATGCAAGTTACCCATAACAATTGATGAAGATCTGGACCTGCTAGTGTACCCTTTGATTTGCTTTCCATCCATATCGATTGTTTTGTACTTGGTATATGAATTTTAAATCTCAACTTCTTTCAGTGGGACAGAATATAACCTGGAATACAGTTTTTTCAAGCCTTTTCATTCTGACTCACTAAACATTCCCCTTGAACAAGACTTAGGTAGCTTAATCATATCATGCATATATCCAGACTCCGATGACCAATCTTTGGTGCCTTCAACATCAAGCTTGGAATGTGGGAAACCACATCAGTGCTGTCAGAGAATGAACCATATTGCTGTTGATCATGCAGGAACAGAGAAGAAAACTCTTCTCTATACTCTGAAAATAAATCTATACATGTGTTATCCTTAACAAAGTGATTCATTAGCTGTACTTCTATAGATCGATTATTGTTCAGTTGTTGCCCGAGTAAACCATTGTATCTTTTGAAAGGAAATAACCAGAAAGCATGTAATGGACCGTAATCCAAGATGCAGTCAGAAAGGTGGGTATGAAAATGCATGTTAGGTGTAATAATATTGTTGCCATACATTCTTTCACACTTTCTGCAGAACTGAAGGAGTAATGCATCTGCAAGTTTGATAGTCATGACTGAAATTGATTTTTTACAAATAATCTGCAACCTAATACGAAGTGGCGCCAACATTCTAAGTCTGCTCCATTAAGTTTATCCCTTAAGACTAGCAAAGAGAAGTATAAAACCCAATTCTTAAACTGATCAGCTGTAAAAGATGCGAACCCTGTTGCAATCTTATGAGGGATTCGCCCAATAGTTGATGGGACCACGGTCCTATCAATCCTTGACTGGATTATAAGAAAGTCATTGAGTGTAAAAGTATTTTGTTTCAACCAGACATCCCTCAAAATATGTTTTGCTGTTCCCAAGAACAGGTTGTGCATTGGATCAATAACAAGCATTCTTGAAGGATTAAAGTAAGGCAATTTTAATAGAGCAGTGTTACGAAAACCAGTCTGAGATTCTATTTTGGATTGTTCTGCTTTAGTTTTACATGCTCCTAACCTTGCCACTGTTTGTTGATGTTGTTCATTTGTTTTTGACCTCATTCATCTCTGTTAAACCCAGAATAATCCTTATTTACAACCATACCAGTAAATTTTTCCCAGCATTTTGAACAGCCATATGAAGTGTTGAAACTAAGGAATCCACATAACTTCCTACCTGCTGATAAATCACATGAAGCACATAATATAGCACATCAAACTAGTAGTTTTAATGTTTTTCCATGTACTTTCATTTCCTTGCCTATCCAGAAAATATTAAGCTCTTTTATCAAAGGCTCGATAAAACAATTTATATCATATGAAAATTCATTGGGTCCTGGTATAATGCCTACTAGTATAATATTCTTTGCCTTATTCCATATATTACGAGGAAGATTTAAGATTGATAGATAAATTACACCAACTGAATGCTGTATATGCTTAAAAGGCTGAAACCAGTCAATATTTATCATAAAAGCCAAGTTAAACTGGTCTGAAAGAAATGGCACACCTTTGTAATTCTGAAATTCTTTCCAGATGTGTCCATCATATATATCCTGCAGGCAGCTGCTATCTTTGCAAGGTCTAACTCTCCATTTTTCACATGCAGCACACAGTTCAGTTGTAAAAGAAGCTTAGTGAGTGAAGATTCAATTGTCTTGTAACAATATATTTTGTGGGGATAGAGTATTTTTTTCCTAGACGAGAGTTCTACACTCTAATAATAAGGTGTTACAAGACTCTCTCATTCTTTCTTGTGGATGGTGTGGAAAAGCCTTGTAAGAACACAACCTACCTTTTTTTTTATTAACATCAACACATTCATTGAAAGTGTACACTTGATGGCATTTTCTACACAAAACGTACCTACTGAATGGAACTTCAGACCCACAGGAATATTCATGCAATGCATGGACTGAACTAGGAATGCACTTAGCCATATCCCCACAGAGAGAACAGAACTGGCTAATTACAAGAAAGAAACTCTTAAGAAACTTCAATATTAATCCAATTACTGTATCAGACAGAAATGATAAAAAAAAAACCAAACAAAAAAAAAAAAAAAAAAAAAAAAAAAAACACAATTAATGATACTAAATGAAATGCTTGTGCTTGTGGCTTAGTTTGATGAGATTTTTCTGGATAGATATTTTGAGCATTGATATCACCAGATGGACAAGCATCATTATCCCAGATTTCATTATTATCATCATCATCACCCCAAATTTCATCATTATCATCATCATCCCAAATTTCATTGTTATCATCATCCCAAATTTCATTGTTATCATCATCCCAAATTTCATCGTTATCATCACTACAAATTTGATCAGCATCTAAAAGATGAACCGATGAATGTTAATAATGCAGTTTAAAAAAAGAATCATTTTTATTCCTACCTTTTGAGTCAAAATTAGAATCGTCAGATAATTCTTTATCACTAGATTGAACACTTCCACTTTCAAGCTCTGTGAAAAAATGATACAGCAGTAAACAAAATGGAATGGGATGAAAATAATGTGGTATGTATAGCATTGTATTTCCTGATTCACTTGAGAATAAGGAATGATTTCAGATACATTTTTTGATAAGGAAGGAATTGGACATGTCCCCTTCAATGTAAAAAAAATTACAAAGCTTGCACACAGGGTCGGAGATCATTATATTCATCCTGACAGTCATAATTATCATAATTGTGAAATGATTAAATTTATGTGATGTTTTGGTTTTGGTTTTGATCTACTTATGTCAGTCTCTTAAAGCCTATCCACACTGAATACTAAAACCAGTGTCACCCATCTCTGGAACGAGTTCCATGCATCCACACTAAAATGAGTTTCATCTGAACAGGTTCCCTGTGAAGCCACCAGTAAGGTAGACTTCATGTGACTTCAGATTTATTTAACATTTCTGTTGCTTTATTGTTGATGTGGCTATTCAAATTTTAGCTACCAAGAGCTTCCTCCCATGTCCTTCCTCTGCTTGTACCATAAAATTATGAACAGATAAAGACAGGATAAAGAGAACTGACAAAGCAAATAAAATATCTGTTTATTAAGCCCACACAGGTAATATGGAGTTGGTTTATTATTATGCAAGCAAGGACACAAGAAAATGGCTGAAACCTGGTCTTGCTGGAGGGAAGATCAAACTGGTTTGTAGTGTAGACAGGCCATAAAAGAAACACCTAACCACATATACATATCTTCCCAATGAGGTATACAGCCCACTGAGGAATAAGAGACAAAGGCATTGGCATGGGTGGGAAGGGGGAGGGGGAAGATATGTGATCATAACTTTATATCTTTATTTTTCAGCTTGATTGGAGGCCTCCCAAGTTAAAGAAAAGTCTGTTTTAGCCAGTCATGCAGACAAAAACAGGTGTGACCATGTGGGCCCCTGCAGTCTCAGTTTATGCAAGGTTGGAATGTTCATCTAAAATATGTTTGATCCACAATTTCCCACAACTCAATCACCAACATGATCGTACAATTTACTGTTTTACACTGAACACATTTCCTTCTTTGATCAGAATGAGTACTAACTCTTGATGTAACCACACAGGTACCCATGGGTAACGAGCAGTGCGACACTTGGACCTGAGGCAAATATAATTACTGTAATATTTATAAAACAGTGTCTTAGACTAGGCAAAATAATTGTTTCCTATACTTAAGATGAGGCTACATGCAGTAAAAGCACTTAGTTAAAACATAGGTTGCAACAAACTTTTGGGTTTCTCCATAAAATAAACAATTTCTTAAAAATACATTCTTGACCCCAGAAAAATGAGGTAGATATCCCCACCCCCTCCCACCATTCCAAGTGCTCCTATACCTGGAGGTATAAACTGTTTTCTCCAATCAAACACTTCCCTAAGAGTCTGAAGTTTATTTCCCCTCTCTTCATCGATATTTTCTTTTTTTCTTTTCATATTCAATCATTCATAATTTTATAGTGCAAAACCATGCATAATCCATTTAGTTATTTGTACTTAGTAAATGACCACTAAGTTTTTGTTTTTTTTACATTTTAAATGACAATTGTTATTATGTCACAAGTACACAATGCTATCCTTAGCCTAAATGAATAATCCTTAAAATGGATTCCCTTTCTCCCAAGCAGGTTGGCACTGTGGAAAGAACTGTTGTTAATAAGGGAAGGTAGCACAACAGTGTTAAAATATACCAACTTCTTTCAGCTCAACTTTCCTCAATCTTCTATTCTAAAGTTATTATTATTTTTTATCCAATCGATGTATTAAACTGAAGTAGACCATGCACTAACTCTTTATCATAGACTCCTTCACCCCTTCCACTTTTTCAATGTAGCTGCTCCAAACCAGATACTCCAATATTGCTGCTCCCATTTCTCAGCCTGAAATGACCAATTTTGGCAGTTTAGCCTTCCACACTCAGAATGCTTCAAATCAAAAATAACAAAGCACACCACAGCATGCCCACATGCTGACATGCCCACTCTACCATTCTTCCAGGGATAACTAACCACTGCCAAGGACTATAGTAACCATTGTGAAGGAACACATATAGCCTACCATTGTGCTTGGTCATATATGTACATCTATACACTACCAGGTCTTACCTAGCATTGCCTGTGCCAATTTCAACATGAAATATGATGAAAGCCATTCTAAATGCTATTGCTAAACATAGTTAAGTCACCACTGGTATTCAAACTTTTTTTTATATAGCATTAAATTTTTTTTTCTAAGCATTTATTCCAATTGAAGCAGTTTAACAGATGTGGTTATAAGATATGAAATGCAAAATTGTAGCTGTTGATATTGTGCAAGAAGTGCTTGTTGAATATGTGAAACTATAAAAGGAGTGACCTCTTGGGCTCTGATGGTACCTTAATATGCAGAGGAAAATTTTCTATCACACACATTGTTTTGATCCCCTTGGGAAATTTTTTGAACCCACAAAATATACAGTCTGGTCCATGGATCCAAATATAACAGATGGGGAAGCTTTTGTAGTCCTCACAGCAGTCATGGTGGAGCACAGAGAAAAAGTTAGTATTCATTTAGAGTGTCCTGTCCCCTGGCCTAGAGAGGTTTGTGTAGGAAGATGAACCCAACTGCATCAGCAGCACCTTAGTTTGCCTCTATTTTTAAACACCAATCTGACTGACCAGTTGGTTGCAATCTCTACATATCATAGTATCATACCTGACAGCATAAAAAAGAAACAAAACAAACAAAAAAAAACAACCTGAAATGTATAAACCAGGGATTCTTTGGGTGCAGAAAATTTTGGATGATATTCACTTCCACACTTTTCCTTATCTCTGGTATGATGGAACGAATTGTAATCATTATCATGGTGCTATCAGGCAGTAGTTAATGATGTTATCCTACAAAAACTTTCTGTTCCTTGTTATATAAATGATATAAGGAGGCCTGCAAGCGTGTATTTTGTGAAAATGATATTTTGAACAAGATGGTTGTTGAATGGCTAGAAGCATTCATTTGTTTTGTTTTATTTTCCAGCTGTTACCTGGTCCATATCTATTCAAATTGGACACCTCAGGCCACAAAAAAAAGAAAGAAGAGCCTAAACAAACCAACAAAAATTACCTGCTGCTCAGGCTGTAGTGCTAGCTGCATTTAAAAAAATTATTATTGTGTATGTTACAATCAGGCCAGATGCAAATAGCATCTGAGCAACAATAATTTTGCAGGGTATTTTTAAACCATAAATCTGTCTGTCAGTTTCTTAGAAGTGGAGACATGGAATCTATGAGATTTAGCAAATTAGATAAAGACCCTTAGAAATTGGAAATTATGAATTCTTTGAGCCTTGGCTTTGCTTAACCTTTACAATCAGAGGCCATTGGATTCATAATCCCACAGTTGGAGGCCCTATTTTTTAATTTTTTTTACTAATATATATGTATATATGCATATATATACATAATATATATAGATATATATAGATATATAGATATATAGATATATATAGATATATAGATGTATAGATGTATAGATAGATAGATAGATAGATGGATGGATGGATGGATGGATGGATGGATGGATGGATGGATGGATGGATGGATGGATGGATGGATGGATGGATGGATGGATGGATGGATGGATGGATGGATGGAGAGAGAGAGAGAGAGAGATAGACATCAGTTTCCATTCATTACCAAAACAAGATGATGGTGAGGCAGGTTTGTCTGATATTTCTTGTCAAGTTGACCATCATCTATAAAATCATGAACATTGTTGCTTAATATCTACAAATCTATATAATATCTACTATATCACCTTGGAGAAAATTTCTTGAGCGCCAATAGCCTTTACCCTCAACATAATAAAGACTTTTGTGGGCTCTATAAGCTTTCATAGAGAGTGAACAGGAACAGTGAGGGAAAAAATGTCTGTCAACTGTAATGACACTCCTCTTCCCCCCTTCCATAATAACATCCAGAGGAAAATAATTGAAATAGTTCAAAGAAAACTTTTTAGCTGAAATATCATTGGATAGTTAGGTCACTCAGGGAAATTAAATGGGCTCTTGGTATGAAAATCCTAGATTAATCTTCAAACTTAAATATCCATTCAAGCTCCACCCACATGTAATGTGGGAGAGAAATTCTAACTGTACAGCACCACTGAGCACCTGTCACTCCTCACCACTGAATAATCTACTTTTCTGCTACAAGCTAGGGCTGCGCCTTGTCATGTCCCCTATGCCAACTTGACCTAGACCTCCAGTTAAACTAACTTGGTAAGTGGACCAATTCAAAGATTGTCCTCAGTTTTGAAGATCTCTGGTTTGATAGCTATTCAAAAATTATTGTATATACTATTTTAAAAGTAGCTATTATTATTTTCTATCATAAGTAACCTATATTCTGCCACTATTCCCTTCAAAATTATAAGCCTAAGAAGTAGGAAAGTTAAAAGTATGCCTGATCCATAAAGTATCAGAGGTGGGAGCACAAACTTAATGGTCTTGGCACAAGCTAGCAAGTCATAAACAGTGAATTATTTTAGGGTCATAACTAACACCTCGCTTGATATATTTTGCTGAACAATAAAGCTTGGAATGGTTCATTTTCTTTCCCCCCTTTCTTATCTTCAGCTCATAATCTAATTTGAGTGATTGCTGAGGTTTCTTTTCTTTGAATATGCTCTATTTTTCCTCATCAGTTATGCCTTCCCAGAATCTGGATTATTGAAGTGGTCACAGTCCAGTCTGGTAGTGGTGACAGTAATGTCTGAGATTGTGGAAATTTTCCACCTACATTTGTGCTTGCAAGATTTTTTTTTTTCTCTTGGCCCACCTCACTCCACTACTGAACTCTTCAGAATATTATCAATTACTTTGGAATGGTTAGCATAGATTTTTTCCTTTCTTATCTTCACCTCATAACCTAATTTGAGTGATAGCTGAGGTTTCTTTTCTTTGAATATGCTATTCCTCATTGTTATGCCTTCCCAGCAGCTGAATTATTGAAGTTGGCTCTAGCTACTGACATCCACTTTGTTAGTGGTGATAGGAATGTCTGAGGCTGTTGAATTTGTCACCTGCATTTATGCTTATTGGATTTTTTTTTATATCCCCAAGATATTAAGTGTAGCTGCTTCCTTGCTCTCTGTGGTATAGTCAGTCACTTCTTACTTGATATCCTTATTATAGTTCAATTTGTCCCAAGATAGTAAGTACCCCAGACTCTCTGGAATAACAGGGAGGAAGTATGCTGTGACACTATTGGACATGTATGTTAAAAGGTCACGCTCACACAACCTAGGTCGATTTTTTGGTCAAAGAATAACTGTACACCACAGGATGATTGACAAGGTGAATGATAGCAGCAAGGTAGTACTGACCTCAATACTCTACATTTGGGTATAAAATATAATCCATGCTTCATGCAGTTTGTTAACTATTATCTACATTTATTTGTGTGTGTGCCTGTGTGTGTGTAGATATATTGAAAGACTAATTATATCTGATGAAGAAATATTAGGTGGTGAAGAGTTATTCAATGATAAATCATTTCCACTACAAATGAGTTGCAATTCAGAAGGCGGAAGTAAAAGTGACAAAGCTTCTTCCTCTGTTCAGAGAAACCTGGAGTTGAAACCATTCTTTCTGACTTCCACTCACTCTATACCTGGAGTATAAACTGTTCTCTTTCATCTCCACTCACTCTGTACTTGAACTTGAAACTGTTCTCTCTGAGCTACACTCGCTCTGTACCTGGAGTTGGCCTTCCACTCTGACCTCCACTCGCTCTGTACATGGAGTTGAAACTGTTCTCTCCGACCTCCATTTGCTCTATACCTGGAGTTGGCACTGTTCTCTCTGAATTCCATTTGCTCTACACCTGGAGTAGGCACTGTTCTCTCTGACCTCCACTCGATCTGTACCTGGAGTACGACCATCCACTCTGACCTCCACTGACTCTGTACCCTGAATAGGCACTGTTCTTACTAACCTCCACTAGCTCTGTACCTGGAGTTGGCACTCAGCACTCTGACCTACATTTAGTGTATTTCTACTATTATAGGTTACCAATTGATATTGTGCACCTAATCATTTGGACTTGGACCTCCGATGATATGTGGTATGATGCACACTTTGGTACAGTTGAAAAAGGAAAGAGTGAGTCCTCAATGTTTTAACTTTGTTACTTTCATACCTAAGTGTGAAGCTCCACTATAAAAAAAAAGAGCTTAACCTCTCCGATGGTGGCTGCCTTGATGTGGCAGAGAAGCTTTAAACCAAGAGCCACCAAGCAGTTTAGCACCGCCATATTAAAAAATAAAAGGAACGAATAAAAGAAATGAAATATCATGGTGGTGTGTCCAGGCTAGTATACTTTTGCTTATTTGTGAATAAATGACTTGATCATTGTAAGTGAAACATCAATAGATCCTCTGTTAGATAATTGAATGTGATAGTGGGTAATAGAATACAGCAAGTTCAACTTATACTTCCAAGTATAGCTAAGCTACCTACCCCTTTGTTATCAATTATCCAATGATGAGTCCACATACCAGGTCTCAATTCAATTGATCAGTATCATATGCTGGACAGAACTATCTGCCAACACAACCAATGGATCTTACAACAATAGAAATACTCAATAGTGATACAATACTTGATACTATAGAAGAGACTAATTAATAACAATTAGCTTGTGTCTTTTATAGATTCTCTTGCTCTGGCCAGCCAGGCCTCTTCTCCTGCACCTCTGCCTGGCAGGCTGATTGTTCTTGAGGAAAGTCTCCATTGTCTTCTTCCCAGATCACATTATCATCAGGGCCTTCCTCTCCCGGAAACCCATAACCCACATTCTCATCATTATCTTTATTAACTTGATTATCTTTATTATTCCATTTCTTAATATTCCTTTCCTTAATATTCCTTTCCTTATATGTTTCCATTACAGTTTCTTCTTCTGTCTGGTCCAGAGGTTGAAACAGAGACAGAGTCACTGGGGGGAGTCCCGGTGGCTCTGACATCTCCTATGAGATCATCAAGAGACGATAAAAGGAGTAATTATGACCTTTAAAGCTGGATAAGTGTGAAATAGTAAACCAAGGGTGGGGTAGTGAACTAGGGGTGGGGTAGTGAACCAAGGGTGGGGTAGTGAACTAAAGGTTAGGTAGATAGGCACATAAAGCACACATGCAAACACACACACACACACGCGCACACACACACACACACACACACACACACACACACACACACACACACACACACACACACACACACACACACACACACACACACACACACACACACACACACACACACACACACACACACACACACACACACACACACACACACACACACACTAAAGTTTCAGTTTACTTCAATAGGATTATTATAAGAGATCAATAGCACACACACACACACACACACACACACACACACACACCAATTTTCTGGTTTACTTTAATTTGATCATTCTCATAGAGATAGTCTTGGAAGATCATTGACGATGTGAGATTTTACTGCACACTGCTGAATCTCTTCTGTAATCACATGGTTACAATACCTAATACATGCACATGCATGTAAGATATATGACACACAATACAATATACAGTATATTGAGGACACATACTGGAGATGACAATAAAACACAATAATTAATTCAATGATCTTTTAGACAGACAGAAAGATAGATAGCACACACAGACAGAGAGCACACAGACAGACAGAGAAGAAACACACACAGGCAGACAGAGAACAAATGCACAGACAGACAGACATGGGACACACACACACATAGGGACACACACACCCACCATTTTCAAGTTTCATTATTACTTCTTCAGTTCAGCCCCTCTTCATCTTCAGCCCCTCTTCATCTTCAGCCCCTCTTCATCTTCTGCCCTTCTTCAACTTCAGCCCTTCTTCAACTTCAGCCCTTCTTCAACTTCAGCCCCTCTTCATCTTCAGCCTCTCTTCATGTTTAGCCCTTTTTCAACTTCATAGGGTATAGGCACACCAGCTTAACACAAAAAAAAACATTATTCAGGACTATTTCATTAATTTCATTATGTTTTTTGACCAATCTCAATTAGAGGTGGGCATATAGTCACAGGGTCCTAATTTTTCTGGCCTGAGGCTTTAAAATGGTGACAACCCAGAGTGCTAAACTATAAGTTTACCCAATGGTTATTCTTTGAGAATGAATAGTTTACAAAATAAAAACAAAGGAATGGGTCAGGGAACCATGGCTTTGCGTGCTAAATAAGGAATTATTACACACAGAAAGAAAAAAAAAGAAAAAAAAAATGAGGGTGGAAAGAGCTCAGACTCTAAAGAAAGTGGGAATTGATTGAAAGAACCAGTTTTCAACCATTGGTATCTCTTCGTGGCTGCATTAAGAGTTGATATACCAAAGAAGGAGACAGCACATTAAAAGTGGGGGAAGCTAAAGTTTATATTATTTTTGAGGATCAATATTTATCAAGGCTTAAAAAGGTGGGAATCACTTTAAATTGGAATAAGTGTGCTTAGTATAGAAATATTTAATAAAAAAAAAAGAAGAAAATTTACAAACTACAACTGGTTAAAAAAAACCCTTGCCTCTCATCAACAATAAAAGCTTTTACCATTGAAACTAAATCTACAGTCAAAAATTATCTGTAAAATCTTTGTGAATATATAGAAACACCCAATAATTATGTTTCATATCTGTCATTGTAGAGAAGTTAGGACACTTTTCCTCTGAGAAGGGCCTATTTTGGATGCTGCAGAGGAAACTAGGATTGTTAAATGTAGATAAGAGAGCTGGTGTAGGGTTGGTAGCCTATGTTTGAAATTTTTTATTGCTGGACTGAATTTTTTTTATTGAGCTCATTTTCTTTATTTCAAAGTTACACTGCTAGATTACGTTTTGTGAAATTGGAGGTATTGTGCTAATGCTAGCGTGTCAACATCTTTGTAGATGGATTTATTCAACTCTTCCATTCATGAACATTTGCTGCATTTATTAGGGTGTTTTTTAATCACCAGGACTGAGGGATTGTGCTTATTAAATCAATCTTTTAGCTCACAATGGAGTAGATCACATGCTTTAAGTTAAATTTCCAGGGAGTATGCTTTTGCAGATGTAAATACATTTATCTAACTCCCATTTTCAATCTGAAGTCTTAGGTAATGAGGCAATTCTGGAAGGTCAATATTGTGTTCCTCAGCAGTGGTTACAATCTTATAAAATCTGTTGAAATTATTTTTTAAAATTGCTCTGCTACACTGAAATCAAGGTAGTCTCAGCAAAAACTAGGCAATGAACTTCTGCAGTGATTGCAATAAACCACCTGCTTTCGAATCTATTCATCATTCTGGTGAATAGATTCCTTACAAAGACTAAAAGAATATCTTCCATGGCAACCATGCTTGGCGTCCATCTGGTGGGACATAATGATTCCAGTTTAGTTACACCTCTACCAACCTCTTGCTACTTGATTGAAAAAAAAAATGCGATATTTTGTAGGAAAATAAAATTAGCTTACCTATTTCTTTAACCATTCCAAGAGCATCTTGAATAGATGGAAGCTGTCCTCCAATATCTCAAAGCAAAGATTAAGTGAATGTACACAAGAATGCACAGCTACTGTAACTGAATTATCTTTTCAAAATCTTGCTGCCACACTAGATCTTCTTCTCGTCATATTCGCAGCCTCATCATAAGCCTGTTCTTGACATAATGATGCTTGGAGGTTGTTCTTCAGGAAACATAAGCAAACCAACAGAATCATTTGATACTCCAATTTCAATTCACCCAATAGATTGGACAAATTTAACTGTTCACTCTTGATTACATCCAATGCTTCATCAGCAATGATTGAAAAACAAGAATGTATTGTTGCCTTCAATGAATAACATGTTGCAGATGCAAAGTTACCAAACTTGTTTTTCTTCCTAGCTATATAGCTATAGGTTTATTATTTGTGTAATTCTCTATGTATGAATGAATGGATATTTGTGCATCTGTAACTAAAAGTGTATGCTATTTTTTATGCTAACTAGGGATTTTCAAAATAATTGATCTTGGACACCAACAATACATGTGATGTACAGCTTTGGTGCTAATGTAAAGCATTTGAGAGAAAAAATAGTGCTCAGCCACCCTGTGATAAATTTGGGGGGCTGAAGTCCCCCTGCCTCCTGTTTCTCCTCTTCTGTATATCATCTCATCTCCACATAGTCATCAAGAGATCCTCTGATTACAAGACAGAAAAAATTGTGCACCTTGAAATTCTCAACAATTACTTGATTTATGATTGAGTATTGGGAAATTGAGGGTGAAAAATAATTCAGATGAATATTCCACCATTGTAAGCTAAGCTGCAATGGGCTGGGTTGTCAGAGTATTCTCCAAAATAGAGCAATCAATCATGATGAAGCCATGAGTAAATTTGTCTTGCATGAGAAAACAGAATAAAGAGAACATTTAGAAGATTTTGAAATTATATATATGGACTAGGACAAAACTCGCCCTATTGGCCTTTTCTTGGTTGTTTGTTTGTTTATTTTAATATAGTTACAAAATCATCTAAATTGCTTGTTATATTATGTAGAGATTTATTCTATATTGTATTATTATATATTTATAATTTTATACATAGTAATAGTTGGATGGTATAGTACTAATATATGTATCAATTTGAAAGAATAACCCGAGGGTGAAATAGGAAAAATATAGGGGACTATACTAAAGCTCAGTCCAGGATACAAACTTCTGACTTCAAATTGGGGAGACCTGTACCTTAATTAATTGGCCATGGTTTCTTAGGTTTCTTAAATAGGGTAACATTTGAATTCCTCAGTCTATGCACTCCCAGTGCCACACTAAATAGACCATAAAATGTTTGGGGTGATTCAAATCTCCATCTGGGAGGAGTAGTATTACTTACAGACAGACAGACAGACAGACAGACAGACAGACAGACAGACAGACAGACAGACAGACACTTGTAAAGTATATACAGTGGGAGATAATATTTTCTTTTAACAAATAATAATCATACAGCATGCATATGCATCTAGTCATGATTTAATGTAAAGCAAATTTAATATGTAACAAAGTAATTATAGGTCTTGTAATATAAAAAATCCTCAGTGTTACATTTATATTTCTCTTTTATTTACTTGATCTTGCACTTCCTTAAACCTATGTGTGACAGATAGACATAGGTGCAGGGGTGTTCCCATAGGCACAGGAGTGTTTCCAGGTGCAGGGGTGTTCCCATAGGTGCAGGGGTGTTCCTCAGTAAATGTAAGGAAGCCCAGTCTACTAAATCATCATGTCTCCTCTGACTCACCAAAATGCATACACATTAGGGGAGATATCCATGGCCATTGTTCTACCTCGTACCCACTAGTCCAGGAAACCAAACACACCTAAACATGGTTGACATATAACTAGATGGTACAAATCTATATTTCACACACTGCTGACACTAATAAGGACTCTCTCTACAAATGACAAAAGAATATATAGTCTGAGTGTGCACATGCTTGTGTATATCATCTATTCTCATCAAGAATAAAATCTATAAAATATTGTGATACTATATTGGTAACATCAAATAGATTGTATTGTTTTACAACATTATCTATTAATGTCGTAATGAGGCTTGATAAAATATTATTCTTTTTTTACTTTTTTTTTCACTCACAAAGCTGACACCTGCAGCATTTGGGCATTTATGAAGACTCAGTCCAGACTCAGTCCAAACTCAGTCCAGACTCAGTCCATACACCCATTCAATCCTAAGAAATCTCTTCCACCAATCAGACAAGTGTTCCATTCCAAGCTTCAGATGTCATACTGAATTACGTTCAAACAGGTCAATAAAACATAAGTGTAGTTAGCATTAGTTACTTTGACTTCCTCTCTGGTATATAGACTAGGAGTGCTTGTCATGTACAGCGACATGTGCTCATAGCACATATGGAGAAGCCTCAGGATTTTCAAACTACTCAATGAAGTAAAGGTCTTCAGGAAGATATAGTGTCCTGAAATAGGTGGATTAAAAATACCACCCATCCATTGGAGGGTGTTAGGCATTCACCACTAGGCTGAGTGTCAACAAGTCTATTTCTGGACTGGTCTTGATTATTGACAAAAGATTAATGATAATTTCAATGGCAATACAGAGAGAGCAATCAATAAAGTCTATACAGTCTAACAAGTCCAACTGTCTTTTTAGGCATACATACATGCTATATATATATATATATATATATCACAATGTTTAGCCTCTGACCAATCAGATGCTTCCACACAGTTTCTGGAAGTCAACCACAGTCTTGTACATTCTATTATCAGTCTAGGTCAGGGTTGTAGTGGTGGGCAGATCCCAACATCACCCCTCCTTAAAGAGGTTCTTGTCCATCTGTTGTTTTTCTGCATGTGTTGACCAGGCTTGGCAGGAGAGAGCATCTGCGTTGGTATTATCTTTTCCTGGGCGATACTTGATGGAGAAGGTAAACTGTCTTAAGGTTAGTGCCAGAAGCAAGAGAGCTTTATGATCAGTGACCACAGTAAAAGGGTGGCCTAGCAGGTAGGGTGTGAAATGCATGCAGGCATTCATGACAGCTAATCCCTCCTGCTTGGTAGCAGAATATATGCACTCCCTAGGCTGCATCTTCCTACTATAGTAGGCTATAGGGTGCTCCTCACCATTCACAGTCTCCTGTGCAAGCACAGCACCAATCCCAAATCTGGAGGCATCAGTTTGCTGAATGAATGGGTGAGAATAATCTGGTGGGCTCAGTACAGGGGCAGAGCACAGGGACTCTTTTAATGTTGCAAAGGCTGTTGCACAATCATTAGTCTAATCCACAGGATCAGGTTTGTGGAGCTGTAGAAGGTCTGTGAGTGGTATAGATAGGGTCGAGATGTGGGGAATAAATCTTTTGTAATAGTTGATGAGTCCAATGAAGGCCCTGACTTCCTTTTTGAAACGAGGTTGGATAAAGTCTTGAACTGCTGAGATTTTTGCCTTGTGTGGAGAAATGTATCCTCCTCCAATCCTGTGCCCTAGAAAGACACAGGAAGTGATGGCAAGCTGGGCCTTTGCTGCCTGAATTGTTAAGCCAGCATTCCGAAGGACATGGAATATTGTAGTGAGGTGGTGTTGGTGCTCTTCCCATGTGTTGCTAAAACATTAACATCATCAATATACACTGATATGTAATCAGTGTGGTTGAGTAGAAGCCCGTCCATCATCCGCTGAAAAGTGGCAGGTGCGTTACGCAGCCCAAATGGCATAACTATGAAGAGAAATTTGCCATATGGTGAGATGATGGTAATTTTGTCTTTATTGTCCTGGGCTATAGGCACTTCGTAAAATCCACTGGCCAAGTCCAGGATCATATAGAAAAAAGCAGTTGCTAGTTTCTCCAGTATTTCCTCTATTCTAGGCTGGAAGTAGAGATCCGGTATTGTTATTGTGTTCAGATGGCGGTAATCACACACCAGCCTGATCTTTCCTGGAGTCTTTTTAGGGACAGGAAAAATTGGGGCTGCCCAAAGTGCATCCGATGGCTTGATGAAGCCTGCGGCCATGAGCTTCTGAAGCTCCTCCTTGAACGCATCCCGTCTGCTGTGTGGAATGGCATACAGATGAAGTTGCACTGGTGAGGCATCTCCAACCTTGATATGGTGTGTTGCAGCTGGAGTTCTTCCTGGTTTGGCACATGTTACCATTAGAAAGTCATACCAGAGATGTTTGAAGAATCTCATCTGCTCTTGCGAGAGGTGGTCTTGACCTTCTGGGAAAGGGTGGTTCTCGTCTGGGGTATAGTCTGGTAGATCTGGACATTCTGGGTTCACCACAGAGAGACATGCAATGTCATGTACTGGTGGTAACCATACCTTCATAACTGTGACATGCACAGTTCTGATCCTCTTCCTTCTCTCTTGGGTGTCGACACGGTAGGTCACTGGGGAGACTTATTCTATTACCTCAAAGGGTCCTTCCCATCTATCTTGGAGTTTTGACACTTTGCTCCCAGTTATAACTGGGGTGAAGACAAGGACGAGGTTCCCTGGGCTGAAGGTGATGATCGTAATGGTCTGGTCATGCCATCTCTTTGTTCTCTCTTGGTTGTGGCCTGCTGATCCACTGCTAGCTTTCTCATCTTGTCTAGGTCATCCCTAAGTTTGAGAAGCCAGCCTGTAGCAAGTTGAGGAGAGCGACTGTTAGGCATCCAACTCTGCCGTAGGATGTCGAGTGGTCCACGGACAGCTTGCTAAACACTAATTTGAAAGGCGAGAAGCCAGTGGTGGAACACGGAGCTTCTCTAAAAGCAAATAGTAGACAAGGGAGGAATTTGTCCCATTGTTGTCCTTCTTGAGAGCTACTCCTAATCATTTGAAAAGAGTGATGGAAGCGCTCTACTGCTCCATTAAACTGGAGGCGATAAGGTGCCATTTTGGAGTGATGAACTCCAAGGAACTTGAATGTTTCCTTCATTACTGCTGAGAGGAAGTTGGATCCTCTATCAGAGGGAAATTCCTCTGATACTGAAAGGTGGGAAATAATATTCATGAGGGCCTTCCCAACTTCTGTGGCTGTCGTCTTCTTGAGAGGAATGGCTTTTGGATACCTCAATCCAACATCAATGTAGCTAAAAATGAACTTATTCTTGTTACGGGTGAGGGGGAGTGGCCGCACAATATCAATAGCTACTTTCTGAAAAGGTCGACAAATGGGTGCATTGGTAATGGTGAGAGTGGCATAGTTATTGGTCCTCTTGGCTGTCTTTTGACACTGTTCACAAGATCTACAGAACTGTGTTGTCTGTTTTCCGATGCCTGGCCAGAAGAAATCCATTTAGGACTTTGAACTTGGTTCTATTAGCTCATGTATGTCCAGATGCTGGGGCAGAGTGAGCCAGCTTCAGTACTTCTAGTCTGTCATGATTTGGGAACAATGACCTGGGTATAGGGTTCACAAACTTTGTCTTTCATCATTTGCATCAAAACTCCTTTGTTGGCCACAAATGGTGAATCATCCTTACTGGCTCTCTTCCAATGATCCATCAGTGTTGTCTGCCTGTTGCTCCTGGATAAAATTGGCTGTGTTACTCTGCTGACTATCTGTTTCTCCACTGGAGTCAGTGTTGCTGTCTGGATCTATTTGGTGCAACATGTTCATCATTGGGAAATCATAGTCAGGTCCTAGCAGATCCTCAAGGGGGTTGGATTCAAGCCCATCTTGAGCCTGATCTGCTTGATCAGCTAGGTCTTGTCGAGCTTCTGTCTGGGTCTGGGCTCTTGTCTGGATGGCTAAGACTTCTAGGGGATCTGCTGCTGTGGCCTGGTGAATGAGTTCATGAATATTTCTGAAATTTCTGCCAAGGAGAGCATCATGGTCAAGGTTGTCAGTCATTGCCATGTTGACGGAGACTTCAGAGCCTGAAAGGAGACATGGGAGAACAACTGTTTGGTTAGATTCTGACCTACCCTGAAAACATCGGGTCATGATAGATCCTGATGGTACTGGTACTGGTAGATTCCACTGCTTAAATTATTGTATGATGTTAGAGTTCATGAGAGAGTGGTCTGCTCCAGAGTCTAAAAGGAATCAGACTGGTTTACCAAAGATGCTGCCGACCAGGAAAAGCTTGGGCATGAAGGTAGGTGTTGGGGAGATGTTTTCTTGGTCATCTGTGGAGACAGCTAACACATTTCTTTCAAGACACACAGCTCCGAGGTGGCCCCACTTCTGACAGTTAAAGCACAATGGTCCTTTTTCTTTGTCGAAGTACTTTGCCAGTTTATGTTGTGGCTTAAATGGTCTCCCATCTGAACCACCATGCTGAGCAGAAGTGTTAGTGGGTGGTCTGACTCCACCTTGCTGCTGGAAGGGAAGAAATGGTTTGGGTTGGTTTATCTGGGGCTGGGTCTAAGGTTGACTCATGGGCTGGGTCTGCGATTGGTTTTGAACTTGAGGTTATTGTTGCTGAAATTTGTGACCATTGAATGGCCTATGATGCGGCTTCTAGTAGGTGGGTTGGGGGTTCACAGTTTTCCTACTCCAGGCAGATTCCCTTCCCCTACCACTGCCAGCAACATATTCATCAGTAATGCTCAATAATTCCTGTAAGGATGTGGGTTTCTGGGCCCTCACGTGAGTGATTATCCTCGGATTCAATTGTTTATAAACAATTTCCCTAGTAACTAGGTCAATAACTTCTTTGACGGAGGTACAGTCTCTGGTACAGGTTCTTGCAGTTTCAACAGTTCTGTAACCCATTTGCATATGGTCTCTGCTGGGTTGATCTAGGGGGTGAACCAGTTATTGAACTGTATTATTTGGAAACACCCATATGGGCATACAATTGTCGCTTCAGAGCATCATAATTGCCTAGTTATTTTGGGAGCAATGCCATGTCCAAGTTAGTCAAGTCTCCTCTGAGTAGAGCTCTTAATTCAGTGGCTCAGGTACTTTTGTTCACTCCATATGTTTTCATGTGTACCTCAAAGCAGGCAATATCTTGTTGGCCTTGAGGTCCATTGGAGATTGGTGGAAGAGTAAGTGTTTTGGTTTGCTGAGCCACAGTGATAGGCCTGCCTATAGCCTTAGCTAATGTTTCATTTATATGCTGTTGGGCTTGTTGAAAGGCCATATTTTGTACTTGGATTTGCTCTAGGATACGAAGGAGAGTAGGGTCATTAGCAGGAGTTGCTGCCTGAGCAATAGCTTCAGATGCAACTGGTTTTGTCCATGAGGCTTAGGAAGTTTCAGTTGGCTGATAGTGAGGGAAATTTTGTTCCATATAGTGTTCATTTCTAGGATTTTCACCTATTCCATTTTCAAAATCCTCCTCATAGGGGTTGGATTGAACACAGACTTGAGACCGCGTCACTATTCTGAAGTCAATTCTGTCATCCATCACTGCTTGATAATAGCTATTCAAGTACACGTAATGGGTCTTCAATACAGTCTGGCCTTTATTTTAGCTAATTAATAATTGATTAATTAATTATTATTAGCTACCTGCAAATCAGATAAAGAGAGATAAGTCTTACTATTCCCACTGAGGGGATTGAAGTGTGAGAATCTGTTGATGAGTCTGTAGGTCTTGGGACAATCTGTGTCCTCAGAAGCCCTTGTAGGGAGTAGGCACAGGGTCTTTAGTTTGCTGGTCTGAAAGTTTGGTCTGATATAGGGTAAAGAAGTAGTCTTGTCTGAAGTGTGAGCGAGTCTGCTTGAAGGCTGAGTTCATTTAGGTCTGCTGCCACCAGATGTTAGGCACTCACCACAAGGCTAAGCATCAATAAGTCTATTTCTGGACTGGTCTTGATTATTGGCAAAGATTAATGATAATTTCAATGGCAATACATAGAGAGCAATCAATAAGGTCTATACAGTCTAACAAGCCCAACTGTCTTTTTAGGCATACATACATACTATACATATCTATCATAATGGTTAGCCTCTGACCAATTAGATGCTTCCACACAGTGTCTGGAAGTCAACCACAGTCTTGTACATTCTATTATCAGTCTAGATCAGGATTGTAATGGTGGGCAGATCCCAACAGACGGACCTACGGGCACCTTAAAATTGAAGATTCTTCCATGAAATAAAATGTGCAGTATGTGCAATAATGCTGCACGGTTGTGCTGAGGGAAGAACTGCTGTCAAAATACAAAAAATATATCCAGCATATCAAACTTCCCTTCAGTCTGTCTTATCTTCAAGAGAGAACACCACCTCAGATACAATAAGGAAGAAAAGTATGTATCAATATTCCTTCGCAAAAGGTAGAAAACCAGAAACTGCAAAGAACCAAAAATCCAGAACAAAGAATGTGGCACACACAGCTGAACACAGCCATGCAGCAGGCATTTATGGATTCCCACTTACTACAACAAACACCTCAGAGACAGCACCTATGCCAACTAGGGAACAAATTAGGACCAAAATGCAGGTTGGTATGTACTTGTATATAGCTAGTTGGACCTAGAGCCAATTTGGTTCAGTTGATATAAACCAACCCCCACAGAGTCATGATCAGTTGTGCTGCTGGGTTGAATGGACTGGCCACCTTGTCTTCCATTCTTTCCTATGACCCACACTTTTTTGATCCACATTCCTATCGACTGTGGCACATCTCATTTACAGACTATCAAACACCTCAAATGCCCACATAACACAGAGATACTTCCATCAGTCACACCAAAGGTATTAAACACTGGAACTTACTTGCACCTATAGATACAAATTGAAGAAATGTGTATTGAATACACACCCACACAATAATAGTTACTTATTATTACTAATATTAGCTCTATATTTAATTTAAAAGGGGAGAAACCAGGAAGAATGAATGGAGGGGGAGTCCAAGTCTACAATTCAAACCACTGACTTCATTATTAATACTTGTAATAGGAATGTTGTGGGTTTTTGCTCATGAATCGGATCATCTTTTATACATACCTAGGAGTAGTTGCTCTAAGGTAATGTTTGAATAATTCTTTTTACATCATCATTGGCAGTCCAAGGACATGCCAACCCTGTGTGTGTGTTGGAAATGTTTGTTCTTTTTGTTGCCTTTTTTTTGGCCTGAAATAACTTCTTTTCTTCTTTCCTTTTTCATTATATCAACAAAAAAAAAATTTGTGTTGTTATTTTTGATTACCTCAAATTTCTAATCCTAGTCATATCAAAAGCAACATATCTTTGTTGCATTGAGTAGGTTTTAATAACAACACGAATTTTTTTTTGTTGATATAATGAAAAAGGAAACAAGAAAAGAAGTTATTTCAGGCCAAAAAAAGGCAACAAAAAGAACAAACATTTCCAACACACACACACAGGGTTGGCATGTCCTTGGACTACCAATGATGATGGAAAAAGAATTATTCAAACATTACCTTAGAGCAACTACTCCTGTTCTACACAAGGGTACACTTCAGTAGTGAACTTGCATGAATGCTTGTGTAGTGCATTACTGTAGTTCTCCTTATCTGTGCCATTGCAACTGGATGTAAATGCTAATCGTATTATACATTTTGTAAATAATGTAATAGTTCAGAGATAATTAATGTTTGGCTTTCTCCCTTTTTGCCGACTATAAACTGCATGCAGTCACAGCACTGATTTACAAATGTTTCAGTTGGTATAAACACAAGAAACCACACAAGGTTTTTGAGATATATCTTATGTAACCATAGAAGTACTCAGAATTTTTGGTTGGGTAGATTTCTATTGGCAGAAAGATATGAACTTACAAGTTTGCTTAAACACACAGGAAGAGCATAATAAAATGAAAATACCTAATGAAATCCCTTAAAATCCGTGAAATAGGGGGCAGATTGGCTGAAATCTGGAAGAAAAAGGAAGGTGAAAAAAATAAGTTCTCTTAACCCCCACTCCCACCCACCCCACCAAACCTGGAAAAAGGCAAAAATTTTCAACTCCAGAGAAATTATTTCATTATGAGGTTACCCTCACTGGAGGAGGTAACTACGTATGTGGCTACCTTCACTGGAGGAGGTAACTATGTATGTGGCTACCCTCACTGCAGGAAGTAACTATGTATGCGGCTACCCTCACTGGAGGAGGTAACTTTGTATGTGGCTGCATTGTCCACTGAGCATTGGTAAAGGAAGAACCTGGTCACTGATGAGCTACTCAAACACTCATTCCAGCAGAGGTACAAAAATTATTCATTAAAATTGTGTGCATGTGTGTGTGTGTGTGCGCACGCGCACACACACACACACACACGCACGCACACATGCACACACACACAATCCATCCATTTGCTGCTGTTCTCCAATGACACTTCCGGAGTATGGAGATGCAGGCCAATCAAGTTGAGTTTACATCAATGGTCGGGGTCTGGCTGAGCAGAAACATTTGTGATTATGAAGCCCTTGCTGGTTGAACATGTGGAGGCAGTACTGGCACTAAATCCTTGGAATTATAGAATAACATTGGCACTGATGGTTGGTCAGACCTGCCTTGGTCAGGGCCTGGAAGGAGCAGCCATGGTGGTTGCAGTGCAGAGCAGTCTCATGATGATGCTTCTTCTTATCTTTATGACTCCTCTCATTGTTTTCTGCCTCTATATTGAGACGATCTACACTGCATTGGATGGTACTGTGCCAAGAGCCATGCTCTTGGGCTTGCTCTCTCCAGGTTCCAGATGGGTTGCACTGTTTTAGGTTACTGGCCACAACGTCATTCCACCATAGCTTCTGTCCTCCATCAGAATGCTTGCCACCAACAGGGTCACACACAAGAAGCTGCCTAGGTAGTCAGTCTTTGGGCGTCCTTGAAAGGTGCCTGAGAAAATGAAGACATGCTGCAAGAGGATTGATGATATTCTCGGCTGTTTTGCTATCTTGTACATGGTGGTATGATGCTTCTTCTCCCTGACTGAGACACCCAGGATGATCCAAAGGCAATGGATCACAAAGGACTCAAGGCAGCGAACATGGGGCTCTAGAAGGACAGTGCTCTCCAGACCATACAGCAATGTTGGAAGGATGATATCGCTTAGGATGCAAACCTTGGTACTGGTCTGGATCTTCCACTGACACCTTAAAATGCGGGACATTGAATGAATGCAGATGAGGCCTTGCATATTCAGGAACTGACCTCAGCATCCATCCCACAGTCATTCTGGACAGTCCTGCCCAGATACTGAAAGTGGGATATCACTTTGATAGGCTCACTTCCTGGGACCAACTGAACGGGTGCTGGACTCTGGTCACCTGGGTTTGTGAGCACTGCAAGAGTCTTTGTCTTCTGGCAGCTGATGGTTAGGCCCAACTTCTTGCAGGTGGTAGCAAGGTTGTCCATTATGGTGGTAGGGTCTGCCCAATTGTCTGCCAGGAGGGCCATATCATCAGCATACTCCAGGTCAGTCACCAGGGTCTCAAATTTCAGGTTTTGTCTGTTCCCCACGAGATCAGTATCAAGTAGGTAGGCTACCTTGATGCCTCTTTCCTCCAATCTGTGGACATCCAAGGCCATATGAATGGTAGTGTCAAAATAAAAGTAGAAAAGTGTGGGTGCCAACACACAGCCTTGGCAAACGCACATACACATGCATGCACACACACATGCACGCACACTATCTCTCTCTGTACAGGTGTTAGTGGATGCTACAGTGCTGAAACAAATAGCTCAATAAGAGATGAAATATGAATTGTGACACAAGGACATTCCAGAAGGAACACTGTTAGTTGTATCCACCCACTACAAGAAGCACCAGGATATCAGAACTACACCGCTGGAGTAAACAGGCATATGCTTCCAATGGGTAAGGGGTTTCCAGGATACACGACTCTACAATGGAGTCTGGCAAGCATAGTCACACCAAAGCCAGTGTCTGTAAGCTCATTCCCATGGAAACAAAAGAGAAGTTCAGTCGTGAAAGCGATAAGTGATGCTCTGTGTGGTGTGGTATGGTGGTGGGTGGGGACTGAGTGTGATATGAGAGACCAGTGCATGTTGGCATCAGTAGCCAGTCTATTAGAGTGCTGTATATGCAATGCAGTATAATAGGATGCATGCATACATAAGACTGTTAGTTCTCAGTGAGACATGTTTCCAAGAGTTCTGCAATCTCTTAGCAGCAGCAGATACCACCAGGTGTTGTAACCCATTATCAACTGTTTTCACAGTCAAAGTGTCAGGGTTCAACAGAGCCCATCTTGTGTCCACCAGGACCTCTATCTTGTCAGCCTCCTCCTGACACCAGGTCACATTGTGCGATGCAAGAGGCAATGTGGGAACTTGCTGTCCCTCTCCTTTACACCCATTCTTTATCTGCAAGATTACAACTTCATAAACTGCTCCGTACTTCAAAATTGTGGACACAAAGTAGCATATAGAACATAAATGGAATGAGGTATACCACTACTGGTAATTGAACTACATGCATTATTAGTAAACACACCATCGGGGAGTAATGGACCCATTGTATCCATACTATGATAAACCATACCACTCCAGTATGATGATTATACCACTCAAGGATGATGCATCATGATGTCATTGATTATGACTTTATTACCAGTATATTGTATATATATAAAACATTGCAATTGTCTTTGTCATTTTTCTTCCACTGTTCTTGCACTTCATCTGTTCCGCAATACTTGTTATTGTCTTGCAATGAAAGGTTCTTTTAACTTTTACAAGTGAGTATTAAGCGTGTGCATTTATTAACTGGCTATCAACTCTAGCTTACTATCACCATGAAAGATTTAACTGTTATTTGTATGACATTGGGTTTTCATTGCAGTGGAACAAACACATGTCATAAAGCACATCAGCAGAAAACATTTCAACTGAGCTTTCATTTGGCAATACAAATATGGTTAGGGGCTGAATGATAACAAAAACATGTTACATAGGATATATAGATGTACATATGAATTCTTTTATGAACTGTGGGTTACAACACCCTCTACACAATGTTTTAGAACAGTGAAGGGTCAAGCACAACTTAGTAGCAGCCAGAGGTGAAGGTATGGTCAAAACTGAAACAATTGAAATGATGAATATTTTTGAAAAACTTGTTTTGCATTCAAGACTTATGGTATATGCACATGTGCTGTGTGATATACCATTTTTCTATGTGCAGCTTTGCTTGCAAAGTTGGAGTACTCATGTAAAAGGAAGAGGGTAATTCTTTTGCCCTCATTTCATCACAAGTCACTTGTCAATCATCAATCAATTGCTGAGAATTGCAGAGGATCTGTGGATGACTATGTGGAGATGTGAAGGGATACCAAATCTTGGTGCAGCCACAAATCCAAGCCAAGGGATAAAAAATGGTTCCTTCAATCATGACCCCACCTACCTCAGAAAATGACTTCTCCCACCCCACATTTTTCTTTCTGGGGCAAATATTTATCATTCGGTACATGAAACCAAAGTCACCACTACTTGTTATGTTGTGTTTTTAAACAATTCATTCCAAAGTAACCGCTGTGATTTGCCACCAACACATGGAATACCTGGAAACATGTATTAAAGTAACCAAATACCATCATGACTTACATCACTTCCCCCACCCCACCCCCCCCCCCCCCCCCATTCAATTCTTCAGAAAATGAACCCTATTACACTAAATATTTTGAGGTGCAGAATTAGGTGCTGTTCATCTGGCAATTATGTACTTCATACGGACTGCCAGGAGAATATATTTTCATATTCTCTGGGGTATTCAACACAGCTTCTCCAAAGCCCATATATGTGTTATAATACAGTTGCTTTATTACTCACTCTAAAATAACCTTTCATTCACTTTGCCTACTATGATGACAAAAACATTTCAAAGAAAAGTGAATGTGCAAGCATACTGGGTTAATGGTTATTGGACTAAATACCTCGGTTATTGCAAAGGATGCTGCAAATTGGCCTCTGCCCTTATATATTATGTGTAAAGTCCCTGCTTGCCTGCATGCATGCAGGAGAAAACTTTTAATCCCATGGTTTCATGACCAATACTGCTCCCTACATGCAAAGAAAATTGTTTTCTGAGCAAGACCTCGCTGTCAGTGAACTCCAACAGAGACTTCACTCACAGTGAATTTGAGCAAGACTGTAAATTTGAGGTGGATTTCACTTAAGGAAAGTTAACTTGAGGAAAGTATTTCAAGGGGGGGGGGGGAATGTAAAGAAACTTCTCTCTCCATACTATTTATCTTTTCACTGGATAAGAGGCCTACGGTTGCACCATATCAACAATATGTGAAACCAATTTCATTCTCTTTCTTCTTCTTTTGAACACATGGTAATACACAACAATAGCAATGATAGAGGTATATTGTTCAGGTGCTTGTATAGTGGTGCATGGATTAGATGAAGTTTCTTGATGATATTATGCCAACAAAAACTAATAGTAAAATTTAGAGAACAGTATAAATGTTTGCATTCATCCTCTACCTGCATAACATATTAATGGTATTATGTGACATATAATACTACATAACAATAGACATCTTAATGCAGCATGGTAAGTCACTGCGACAGAAGGTGCTGGGTAGCATTTGATGATCACACCAGAGGGACCTTTGTGAAATTAAAAAAAATAATAATAATAATAATAATAAATAATCATAACCAAAATCATGCCGTACTATTACTATTTCATTTGTAATAGCACAAATAAGACTTAACCCTTGCACTCAGACACTGACATGCATACACAACTTTACACTGGCATTCACATGGCCTGGTTCCCATCAGGCCACACCTCAACCTGTGCATAACCAAGGCCTTGGAAGATAATATGTGATAGATGATATAGAATCATTACTTTGGGTAATTGAATAAAGCAATTCCAATTATATGAAGTTTCTACTACATGATCATCAAGAGATGATAAAAGAAGTAATTATAACTTTCAAAGCTGGAGAAGTGTAGAATAGTAAATTTAGGGTGAGGTAGTGAACCTAGGGTGGGGTAGTGAACTAGGGGTGGGGTAGTGAACCAAGGGTGGGGAAATGAACCAAGGGTGGGATAGTGAACCAAGGGTGGGGTAGTGAACCAAGGGTGGGGTAGTTAACCAAGGGTGGGTTAGTGAACCAAGGGTGGGGTAGTGAACTAGGGATGGGGTAGTGAACTAAGAGTGGGGTAGTGACCTAAGGGTGATGTAGTGAATCAAGAGTGGGGTAGTGAACTAGGGGCGGGGTGTTGAAGTAAGAGTGAAGTAGTGAACTAGGGGTGGAATAGTGATTCTAGGGTGGGGTAGTGAACCAAGGATGGGGTAGTGAACCAAGGGTGAGGTAGCGAATTAAGGGTGGGATAGAGAACCAAGGGTGGGATAGTGAATTAAGGGTTGGGTAGTGAATTAAGGGTGAGGTAGTGAACCAGGGGTGGAGTAGTGAACCAAGGGTGAGGTAGTGAACAAAGGGTGGGGTAGAGAACCAAGGGTGGGGTAGTGAACCAAGGATGAGGTAGTGAACCAAGGGTGGGGTATTGAACTAGGGGTGGGGTAGTGAACCAAGGGTGGGGTAGAGAACCAAGGATGGGGTAGTGAACCAAGGGTGGGGTAGTGAACCAAGAGTGGGGTAGTGAACCAAGGGTGGGGTAGTGAACCAAGGATGGGGTAGTGAACCAAGGGTGGGGTAATGAACCAAGGATGGGGCAGACAGACATAAATCACACACACTATGTTTGGTTTACTTAGTGAACTATTATCAGAGACCAGCAGCACGCACACGCACGCACGCACGCACGCACGCACGCACGCACGCACGCACGCACGCACGCACGCACGCACACACACACACACACACACACACACACACACACACACACACACACACACACACACACACACACACACACACACACACACACACACACACACACACACACACACACACACACACACACACACACACACACACACACACACACACACACACACACACACACACACACACACACACACACACACACACACACACACACACACACACACACACACACACACACACACACACACACACCCTTTTCATTTTCAGACCTTCTCCAACTTCAGAGGGATATAGGCACACCACTCTATCTACAGCCCTCTTCAACTTCAAGGTCTTCAGCCCCTCTTCATCTTCTGCCTTCTTCAACCCCTCTTCAACTTCATGGGGTATAGGCACACCAGCTTAATACAAACAAACATTATTCAGGACTATTTACATTAATTTCATTATTTCTTTTTGAGTGATCTCAATTAGAAGTGGGCGTATGGTAGCAGTAGCGGGTCCCAATTTTTCCGCCTGCGTTTTTAGATGGTGACCAGCAGGAGCGTTAAAGTGCACTTTTACCGAGTAATGGACAATTAGTAACCACAGGATGGAAGAGTATGGACAATTAGTACCAACACCATGGAAGAGTAATGGAGCATTAGCACCCACACCATGGAAGAGTATGGACCATTAGTACCCACACCATGGGAGAGTAGTGGACCATTAGAACCCACACCATGGGAGAGTAATGGACCATCAGAACCCACACCATGGGAGAGTAATGGACCATTAGTACCCACACCATGGGAGAGTATAGACAATTAGTACCCACACCATGGGAGAGTAATGGACCTTACCCACACCATGGAAAAGATGGACCACTAGTACCCACACCATGGGAGAGTATGGACCATTCGTATCCACACTATGACAGAGTAATGGACCATTAGCACCCACACCATGGGAGAGTATGGACCATTGGCACCCACACCATATGAAAGCAATGGACCATTGATATCCACACTATGGCAGAGTATTGGACCATTAGGACCCATGCCATGTGAGAGTATGGACCATTGGCACCCACACCATGTGAAAGCAATGGACCATTGATATCCACACTATGGCAGAGTATTGGACCATTAGGACCCACTCCATGGGAGAGTAATGGACTAGTAGTACCCACACTAGGAGAGAGTAATGGGTAATATGGATCGGTTGGTCAAGGTCAATTTCCTGTCACTTATGGACTGGCTTGATATTTAGGATGTGATGTTCCTTGTTAAGAATATTAAGTTATCTACAGAATACTTCAACATCCTCAATTCCATCCATATGCCTCAACTTGTAAACTTTGATATTAACACTGTCGTACCTCCTGTTCTCAACATTTCTAGTTCAGGAAAATAAGAAGACTATGGAATTCCATACCTGATCTTGATCTTTCTCTGTCCATCAGTTGATTCAAGCTCAAACTATGTCAGTTTATGTGAACCACTTCCTGCTTAATTTTGAATGTTACAACACATGTTCTTACCATTTTATGTGTCCATACCCTTAATGTTTTCTTGTTATCAATTGCGAGTTTATAATTTCACTTCACCTTATTTTTTTCTATTTTATTTTCCAGCTATGCCTGCTCTTGGATGTTAACAAACTCTAGCTTCATACTACATTTCAAATTTATTGTATCACCCTGTCTTTGCTTGACCTGTGCAGTTGTGTGGAGTCTGATGAAAAACAAGCAAACTAGAGGGGGGGGGGGGGGGGTTTGAACCAGGGACCTTAAGCACTGGGGTACCATAGCACTGGTCATCTGAGGAAGTTTTGTAACAAGAACAAGAACAAGACTCCCAAAAAAGTAACATTTAAAGTCCACAAACTTCCCTTTGTAGATAAAAAAAACCTTCAACAAACTTATCCCCTCTTCCCCCACTCTCCCTTAGCCATTGACTCTAGGCCCTGATTCATGGGAGGCAGGAATGCTAAGTTCTCATGCTGTTGACCCACAATGGTAAATTGGAGCGAATGGGAGCGGTTAGGAAAAGTCCATTTGGAGAGTATTTTGAGGCCAGGTTTCACTTCATATTAACTAGAACAAGGTATTATTATGGTATATATTGTCCCTTATAGAGGTTGGAAACATCACATATTTTTGTTAAGGATGAATCTTTATGTCTACTTCATGGAAACACCAAAGTTTGCTGTTACAATTAATAAGCGGTTACAACAATACTTTTATCATGTGAAACACCTGTGGTTACTGGTAAGTAATTTTACTGTATGGAATCCAAAAGTTATAAATCTTAAACTCAGCTAAGTGAAACAATTACTTTTCTGTGTCTAAAACACTATGTTTTAATAATTATTATATTAATTCTTTCCAGGTCTTAGTGCAGACAATATCTATGCTTAGATGTTGGAAAGTTGGTTGGCAAAAACAAAATTAGGTCCACACTCCCAACTTGTTATGGTATTGCCTGCCACAGAAACCTGGCTATCCTAATGTTGACTGTCTGCTGTCAGTGTTGCATGCTGGAAGAGTTGGTTGAAAGATTATAAGTAGCAAAAACCACTTATCTTGAGGAGGTATGACCTCTGGAGGAAGTAGGTGTGACTAGGTGACACATTCAGGAATGACTCACTTACTGGAGTAGATCCCTCATCAATAAGCAAAAGCTCCCAGTAGAACATGCTAGTTACAAAACTGGAGAGTTTAGCAGCACAGACAAAGTAACCAAATAGAAATAAAAGGGAAATGATAAAATGAATATCAAATAAAATCTAATTGGTTAAATTCTGTATTTTCATTAGTTTATATATTTAGCTATTGATTGTAAAAGTATTTTAAAATCAAGATTATAATTTTTTTTTTTTTCAATCATTTAAAAAAAAAATGAAACCATATAGCAGGGTGAGCTCATATAATAATTGATCCAAGCTTGAGTGAGCCTGTAAAGATCAAGATGAAGAAGAGCATAAGGAACACAATCCTCCTTGAATATGAGAGATGCTGCCACAAGTCTACAGATCTTTGAATTTTATTAACATTTACTCCTGAACAATTAAGTACCCATCTCTTGACAGGAATCAGCTGCAAGGGTGTGCAGGTAATCTATAGTCTCGCTAGCTTACCCTTTACCTTAACCAGTGGAGGAAGGGGGCTGGTATTATTTTGTATACCTTTCGTATCATTCCCCCAGAATCATGGTGAACAGTACTTTAGTATCAGGGGCATAGCCAGGATTTTGAAAAAGGGGGGCAAAAACGTCATGACTATAATTACTTTGAAGGTTTTGCAATGGATGAATGAATTTTGATGAAATTTTTCAGCCATTATCCTCAGTGTGATGGGATAGTTAATGACAATTTATTTCAATTTTTGATACCATAAGTGACCTTTGGTGGTGGGAGAGAGGGGGAGGGGGTGATATTTCAAATTTTCAGTACAAAAAAACAAGTTTGAAAACAATGGGGAAAAAAATCAAAGCAGATGATTCTCCAGCAAGATGAGGTTTGCACATTCATAATCTGGTTGTCAGGGGAGCTTGGAACATCACTGCCTGCACATTCCAGCAACTGAAACATGCTTACTAAATTTTGCAAATAAAAGATATAAGAAATGTTTGTTATATGAATTTATCCTATCCTAGTGATAGCATCTCACCATTGTTTAAAAAAAATTATTAAAAAAATTGTTTTTAATTAAAAAAATTTAAAAAATGAAAGAAATAAAATTAATAAATAAATTCAAACAAAATTAATAAAAAAAAAATAAAACTTTTGGTTCTTCCAATACACAACCAGCAGATGTTCAGTTCTCTCTTTATACCATGGGGGAGCACTTTTATAAAATGAAACAGAACTAAAGTCATACAAATAACAGCAAAGAACAATTAGCATTACAGAATGTGGTGTTGGTGAGGGGGACACTCAGCCCTTTCATTTGCAGCTGGGGTGGGGGTTGGTTGCTCAAAAGAGGGGAATACCTGGGGGGGGGGGGATCCCAGTGGGAGTCTCTCTCTCTCTCTCTCTCTCCATCTCTCTCCCTCCCTCTCTCTCCCACCCTCTCTCTCTCTCTCTCTCTCTCTCTCACTGGGGAGTCAGGTAAGGAAAGTTTGAGGGTACTTGTTTCTATACATGGTCTTGACTTTTTCCTGAATAAACATTGCCATTAAATTTTTATAGCAAACTATGGAAAGTCTACTACTAGGGTAGGAAACTATTTCTGTAATGTTATAAAAAAATTAGAGAAATTTTGTTGGCAGTGATTTTCCAGGGGTTCTAATATTCAATAAATATAATTTTAGACTCAAACTAATTATTGTATATGGTTAAGCTTAAAAAAAAAAAAAAAAAAATCCTAAAAAAAATGGGGGGGGGGGGGGGCAAATGCCCCTTTCCCCCCCCCCCCCCCCTGGCTATGCCACTGCAGTGTGTATAGTTTATGGGAGTATTTCTTGTTTACTTCGTAATTTGGGTCACCACCTCTGATTAGGAGATCTCGTTTTGTGGCTCTAGATTGAAAGTGTAGCTTAGAAAGTTAAATGTGTAAAGACCACGAAGAAAGATGGTCTAAGGTAAGGCCTGTCCACACTACACATGAACATGAAGTGCAGCCATCCCAATGTCTTTGTGTGTAAGGGGAGGAGTAACAAATAGAATCATCTGATGCTACTCTAACATTACTCAGTCAAAAATGTTGCCTAACATCTGGGCTATTTGCCTTTTAAACCAGAAGAGGAGCAGAGCATCATTGAATTTGCAAAGGGTATAGATATGTTTGTATCTCTTCCTACAGTCTACCGAAAAACCCTGTTACACTATGTTACACTATGTTGCCCTGTGATTTTGATCAGCTTTGGAAGGTTAAAAAGAAATATATGATGTAGTTGTTTCCCCTCCCATAGCACTGATGCAGGACCAAGCAAATGCCATTACTACCATAGGAATAGCAGTTGTTCGCATCACTGACAAGGAGGTAGCTATATCAACAGAATAGGAAAAATTATATTTTTAAATGCATAATTTCAAATTGTTTTCATTTATCCTGAATCCCTGGTTGGTGGCATGGAGTGGAGGAGCATGCTTGCCACTAATATTTATCAGTCATTTCATTGATTTTGTTGTAGATAGGCTCATTGCATCATGAACTGGTAAATTTATACCATAAAGATTAGTCTATTATAATAAATAATAGTCTGACACTATCAATGATAGTATATGACCGTGTGAAGGAACAATTTTTTTATTGAATAAATGCAATCACAGCCAAGCAGAAAAATTAACTTGAAATTCTTCCAATGCCCTTTTTAACAATGTTTAGGATATGTTAGTTGGACAACCAGTGCCTTGATCATTGCAAGCAACGCTGCATATGAGCCTCTGGGGGGGGGGGGGGGGGGGAGAGAAGTCTCTGCCTGCCTGCCTGTGTGTGTGTGTGTGCGTGCATGCATGTGTGCATGCATGCGTGCGTGCGTGCGTGCATGCATGCGTGCGTGCGTGCATGCATGCATGCGTGCGTGCGTGCGTGCATGCGTGCATGTGTATTTGTATGTATGGCAATGATGACGGTTGAGATGTGTAGAATTTTAATACCGTAGTGTGATTGTGATACATTTCAGATGTCCAGATTTGAAGTTGTTATTAGGGTTGCCTACTTGTCTCCATGGGGCTGGGCTGTATGTACATACCAGTTGCTACAGCCACCTTGGGCAACATGGGAATAGCTCCAGATAGATTATTGCTCAGCTGTTTCTGTAATTTTTGATATTTTTCCACCAGCCCCAAACAGCTCCTGCAGATGTACCCAGTGTGCAGCATTTCAAGGTCCACTTCATGACCATGTTGCAGAGTGCAGATGATGATGCACACTGCCAAGATCTGCAGCGGAGGAAAGTATTTGCAAATGCTTTGCTAGCTGAGGGCTTGATAAATCTTCTCCTTTTATCCTCTCCACAGGTTAATAGTTCTCCCCAGGTTAATAGTTCTCCCCAGGTTAATAGTTCTCCCCACCCTGCTGCAATTGGGATTATTCATCTCCAATGATGCATTTGCAGGTAGAGAGGTGCAATACCGCTAACTGGTCGAATGGTTGTGCATGCGCAACAGGCTATCAATTTGTTCAACCGGAAGTAAACAAACCTTCGCAATTGCATTCCAGCAGCAATACCAACCGGCATACGCAAAAATACCAGACCATTTCCGTTACCGATTAAGGTAAAGGGTCGGCTAGCAAGACTAGGTGATTTATACTTCCTAACCAATTCCCCACTTCCACTCCGGAAACCCTATTAGAGTCACTCTAAAGCATCACCGAGCTCAAACAACCACAAAACTTATGATAATCTCTTTGAGGACGGTTTGGAACGGTGTTCTCTAGTGGCAGTTTCTGATGGTTTAGTTTTTTTAAGGGAGGATCTGCAGAGTAGTGGGCGAAATAGGTTCTTGTTGTAAGGACGGAATCTCCCGGTTCTACCTTTAAAAAAAGGATGGCTGAAAGAAGCTGGAGTGACCCTGCGCCTTTGAATCATCCCTACCCTTGGCCAAAATTGAATAGTCCCACCGTAGCATCTGAATATGTGAGTGAACGTTGGTTTTGTGGCTGCTAACTCCGGTGCTGGTTGAAGGTGTTGTTGAAGGTGAGGTGTTCTTACTTCTGTCATGTTTCCATCTGCAGGAAGCCAGTCAGCTAGCACAGAAGATAAAAGAAGAAGGCAACAAAAGCTTCAAGAATGGAGACTTCTATGATGCACTGTGGAAGTACAAACACTCCTTTGTGCTTCTCAAGGACTTTCCAGACTTGGAAGAAAAGATTCCAATTGTGTTCAGTAACATATCAGCCTCTTGCCTGAAGCTTGGAGATGAAGGCAGGAATGACCTTGTCCACTGTAACCACTTGACCCAACCGGATCCTCTATCAAAGGAGGGCATGTGGTATATTTTTAGCGGTACCTTTGCAACCACAGCGCTGACCATGAGTCCTCCTGCCCACATCAAGAGAAAGGTAGGTATACGTGACTTATTGTGGCTTCCACTGAATGGAGGAGCATATGCTTGCCGGATGCTGTTGTGATTAGTGTGTTTACATTATAATAAAATTGATGTGATGAGATTCAGCCTTCCTACTATTCCTGCCCTAACAGTAAACATCCAGTTGGCCATAGGCTATTCATGGTGTTAACAATATAGATCTGCTGAACGTATCACTACATGATTGCAACCAATGATTTTGAATCTGGGGTTAAGGCCAGGGCAATGGCTGGGGTTAGAGCCAGGGAAAGTTTTTTTTGGTTGTAGTTGTTTTGTTGCTTTTTTTGCTGGTACCACAAAATTGGTTGTCTGGTTGTATGTGGTTAGGTGCAAGTTTGACATAAAATGACCATGACCACAACCATATCGACCATGGCCACAACCACATCAACCATGACCACAACCACATCAACCATGACCACAACCATGACCACAACTGTGACCACAACTATCATCCATGACCACAACCATATCAACCATGACCACAACTATATCATCCATGACCACAACCATATCAACCATGACCACAACCATATCAACCATGACCACAACCATATTGACCATGACCACAACCATATCAACCATGACCACACCCATAGCAACCAGGACCACACCCATGTCAACCAGGACCACACCCATGTCAACCAGGACTGCACCAGTAACAGTGATAACCACTCTCATAGTAACCAGAACTTCACCCATGGTAAATATTCGAACACAACATTTTTTGGGGTTCACATGCAACCCTTTTCCCTATCACTAGCCCAATCTCCCTAGTTATTGCCCTAAATCTAGACTTAGCCCTAACCATAGCCTGATCCTAATTGTAGCCATGGCTCTAAATCAGTGAAACCAATTATTTTAAACCAGCTGTACCTAAATTGGGAAATGTTAAACTTGGGGTCAGTAGAATGCACTTAATCTGAACCACTGTGGTCTTGTGAGCTTGTCAATGACCTCTAAATAGCTCACTTTCCAGAAGTGGGCAGGAGTGGGTGGGGTTTGTGGTGTCTTCATCTTTACCACACATGTAATTAATTCAACTATACAAGGCAAACAGGGGGAGGGCTAGGGCTACAGAGATTGCTCTGCAGCATTCTTGTTAACTTGAAGGTGTTCCTCTAACAAGTAGTGGCCATTGTCCTTCTCTCTTTGCAGCTGTTCTTGGACATGATAAGGAAGTGAATCCATCCCATCATGAGCTGTAGTGCTGCCTACCTACATTTGTCTGGCCCTTCATCTCTTTCTTGACATGGTCAACTATAATTAAAATTGAAACTAACAATATTTAATTATGACCACGCAAACTAAATTTATCATTGAAGACACTAATTCCTGCAGAGAGCTGGGCAACACTTGGGGCCACAAATACCCCTTCAACAATTACCTAATCTAATTTCTATCTCTTGATCGGTGTTTTTTTTGTGGTATGTTTAGAACCATCTTAAAATTTCAATTTTTTGGCAGATTCAATTTCTATTTTCATAAAATCTGTATATACCCCCCCCCCCTCCCCCCCCCCCAAGTGATGCCTACCCTGGACCCCTGAACGAAGGTCCACTGAAAGTTTAGGGAAGCTGCTCTCAAAACTGAATGAGTAGCAATTAAAGACAGACAGACAAAATTAGCTGTGTATGCAGGTAGTGTATGCAGGTAGTGTATGCAGGTAGTGTATGTAGGTAGTGTATGTAGGTAGTGTATGCAGGTAGTGTATGCAGGTAGTGTATGCAGGGATACATTAATTGAATGTCTAAGTTTGCCGGCATGATAAACATTTTGTGTTCGTTTAGCTTCATTGGAAGCGCGGGGAATGCACCAAGAGATTGATTGTCATCCAAAGGAACCTTGGACTACGCATGCCAAGCAAGTTCCTACCAGAGAACATCTATTCCACAGAACTTATGGTCAGGGACTACATCTGCTCTTTTCTGCTTGGAGATATTCCAGATCCCAAGATTTTGCTCGAGGCTATTGTGCAAGCCGTTGAGTTTGGTGAGTAGAAAATGTTGCACACTTGAAAGTAACCATCTAGTGATTGTCTACTTAGTGGGCAGTTACTTAAGGCTTGCAATTTACTGGTTAATAAGGAAGGGTTTTTTGCTTATCATTATCGTGGTAAAGGGTAATTCGTCTAGTTCAGCTATTTTTCACATTCTAGATGACCATTCATCCATCTAAAAGTTAGAACATAATTGGACTAGATGACTCTCCAATCATATCTTCCCTCCCTCCCACTCTCCTTCCCTCTCTGTCTCCCTCTATCTCTCTCTGTCTCCCTCTATCCCTCTCTCTCTCTCACCTATCTTGAATTCAACCCACCTATGGGTGTGGTTTGTCAATGGGTGAGGTTTGGTGAGATGGAGGACTAATCATCACAGAAACTAGTCGTATTTATTTATTGTATCTCATTTGTTTGATTAACGAGGTTAGTGTCAATAATCTCCACATTACATGAGTAACTAACACATTTGTTACTGCAGGTGGCTGACTTAAAACCTGCCCATTAGGCGGGGTTTTCTGCTAGTTAAGAATGACTCGGTAGGCATAAACCGAATAATGTGATATACTCATTAGCTAGGTGCATACTTTATTGCAAGATGGCGATGCATTCAGTCACTGTATGGATTCCTTGTTAATGGGTGATAATGGTCCACTCATTTGCCACATTTGTTCACTGATGCTAGGCAAGCACACACTCACACACTTTATACAACAATGTCTTTCTAATAAAGAAACTGCTTTTTCTTGTGCTTTGTATCTGCATCAATTGGTGCAGCTTCAGCAGACGTGAAGGAGCGTATACTTGCACTTTGACCTTCAGTTATCGTTCCAATGTTAGCAACATCTAGTATGTACCGATTCCCTGATGAGAAGTCATGTAGTTCTGTCATGCCCCCTGTCCCCCACCCAACAGTGAGCTTTCCTGCATCAGGAGTGCGTAGGTATCAGGTGATCAGTCAGGAATGTGTAGATATCAGGTGATCACTCAGGAATTCATGGGCATCAACCTTCTGTTTGGGAGAACCATATGTTCGCTATCTGGCTATGTGTTTGGGAGGACCATATGTTTGCTATCTGGCTATGTGTTTTCCAAATATTTTTATATTGAAAATTTAATTTCCTTTTTTACCACAAGGTGTACCACTTTCAAACTTTTTTGTCACCTAACCTGGCACTCAGAGATCATGTCAGTACTAATACACTTCTCTGCGTGGTTAGCTACACCCTAAAAATAGTAATGGGCACAACCAAATTTATTAAGCAGGGCTTTTTTTATTAATGCATGGACAAGGTGTCCATATGGTTGAGGGCGTGGTTATGGGTGTGTTCAGTTGATAGAGCACGCACACACTAAAGGTTTGTAAGTGCCCTCATCAGACATGCTAACCTCTTGCACCTCTTGCAGAGAGAGTGTGAGAGTCGTGTCTCCTGTGTACCTGTGTAGGAGGTGGCTCAGCTTGGTGGCGCAATGTGTGCAGATTGGGCAGTGCACTGCTCTGCAGCCGTCATGCATGGTGTGTGTGTGTGTGTGTGTGTGTGTGTGTGCTGTGAAATATAGACAACCAAATATGATGCACTTTCTTTTGAAAGGGTCGCTGGTTCAATATCTGTGTGTTGTCTAAATGCAATGACAACAAGTGTAGCTATCATAAACAAATATACCAGTGCTCATTTGGTGCATTTCAAATTTACAATGTTATGTTTTATTTCCTCTCTCTATTTGTGTGTGTGCATTTGTTTGTGTGTTCATTCCTGCATGTATTTGTGTTCCAATGCGTCCCCTAGAGCATACTTCAGTGCTGCCTGTTCTGACAGAGCGACATGTCAAGGCTGGAGTTGTGACTGCCGTACTGAAGGAGCTCATGGCTGCGCCTGAAGTGACATCTGAGCACTTGGTGTGCTTCTTGCTGGAGATGACCATCGAGTCATCATTAGTGCCCCACTTTGATGCTTCTTGGTTAAGGCCTGAGAAGCTCTTCATGAAGAAGGTGTACAATGTGCAGGTCTACCAGAAGCTCATGGACTCAGGGATGCCTGTGGATGCCTCTGCTGTGGAGGAAGCAGTCACTGCCCTCTCTAAGGAGAAGGTGAAGCTCTTCCAACTTCTTGTGTGCCACTGTCTGAACAAGGAGCATCTGTTCACAGCATACGAGGTGGCCACTTCTCTGAGGAGGAAGAGATTCACTGATATCCTGAAGAAATATTTTGAGGTATGTGATGTGGCATTGGGTGTGTCACATCGTGAGCTATGGTTGTCTATGAAATCCATGGAATGGTTGTGGAAAATGACTGGGGAACCCCAGGGAGCTTAAGGGAATTAACTAATTTCTAAGGAAACCCCTGGTGTTTGAGGGAATTAAGCTAATTGATGGGGGAAACCCCTGGTGGTTGAGGGAATTTAATTGATTGCTAGGGAAACCCCTGGGGGTTTTAAATTAAGCTAGTTATTGGGGATACCCGTGGGGGCTTCATGCCGCTTGTGGAAAAACATCCAGGTTCTTGTCTTGGATATGGCTTGGGCCTATCAGATGGTGGATTGATTGTTTAACACCAGTCTAAAGAATACCTTCAGAACACATTGGTGTTGAGTGAGTACCAGTGGGTCATGTCTACTAGACTACAGGTGCAAGGAGATTAGTCTAGAAACGTCCCTCATGTGACACACATGAACATGAGTGGGTTGGCTCACTGCACATCAACGCTGTCCACCAGTCAGTCGTTCTTGTTGATGAGAGCAAGTTGGTGGTCCAGGACTGGACTATACTTCTATACCTGCATTGAATTGTTTCACTGTGTGGTGGGTGTGATAGTTTGGTGGGTGTGGTGCTTTGGTGGGTTTGGTGGGTATGGTGCTTCGGTGAGTGTGGTGCTTTGGTGGGTGTGGTGCTTTGGTGGGTATGGTGGTTTGGTGGG
>OZ017791.1:12944019-12950625 GCA_963969325.1 Lycopodina hypogea | reverse complement strand
ATTTGCCTTTTAAACCAGAAGAGGAGCAGAGCATCATTGAATTTGCAAAGGGTATAGATATGTCTGTATCTCTTCCTACAGTCTACCGAAAAACCCTGTTACACTATGTTACACTATGTTGCCCTTTGATTTTGATCAGCTTTGGAAGGTTAAAAAGAAATATATGATGTAGTTGTTTCCCCTCCCATAGCACTGATGCAGGACCAAGAAAATGCCATTACTACCATAGGAATAGCAGTTGTTCGCATCACTGACAAGGAGGTAGCTATATCAACAGAATAGGAAAAATTATTTTTTTAAATGCATAATTTCAAATTGTTTTCATTTATCCTGAATCCCTGGTTGGTGGCATGGAGTGGAGGAGCATGCTTGCCACTAATATTTATCAGTCATTTCATTGATTTTGTTGTAGATAGGCTCATTGCATCATGAACTGGTAAATTTATACCATAAAGATTAGTCTATTATAATAAATAATAGTTTGACACTATCAATGATAGTATATGACCGTGTGAAGGAACAATTTTTTTATTGAATAAATGCAATCACAGCCAAGCAGAAAAATTAACTTGAAATTCTTCCAATGCCCTTTTTAACAATGTTTAGGATATGTTAGTTGGACAACCAGTGCCTTGATCATTGCAAGCAACGCTGCATATGAGCCTCTGGGGGGGGGGGGGAGAGAAGTCTCTGCCTGCCTGCCTGTGTGTGCGTGCGTGCGTGCGTGCATGCATGCATGCGTGCGTGCGTGCATGCATGCGTGTGTATTTGTATGTATGGCAATGATGACGGTTGAGATGTGTAGAATTTTAATACCGTAGTGTGATTGTGATACATTTCAGATGTCCAGATTTGAAGTTGTTATTAGGGTTGCCTACTTGTCTCCATGGGGCTGGGCTGTATGTACATATCAGTTGCTACAGCCACCTTGGGCAACATGGGAATAGCTCCAGATAGATTATTGCTCAGCTGTTTCTGTAATTTTTGATATTTTTCCACCAGCCCCAAACAGCTCCTGCAGATGTACCCAGTGTGCAGCATTTCAAGGTCCACTTCATGACCATGTTGCAGAGTGCAGATGATGATGCACACTGCCAAGATCTGCAGCGGAGGAAAGTATTTGCAAATGCTTTGCTAGCTGAGGGCTTGATAAATCTTCTCCTTTTATCCTCTCCACAGGTTAATAGTTCTCCCCAGGTTAATAGTTCTCCCCAGGTTAATAGTTCTCCCCACCCTGCTGCAATTGGGATTATTCATCTCCAATGATGCATTTGCAGGTAGAGAGGTGCAATACCGCTAACTGGTCGAATGGTTGTGCATGCGCAACAGGCTATCAATTTGTTCAACCGGAAGTAAACAAACCTTCGCAATTGCATTCCAGCAGCAATACCAACCGGCATACGCAAAAATACCAGACCATTTCCGTTACCGATTAAGGTAAAGGGTCGGCTAGCAAGACTAGGTGATTTATACTTCCTAACCAATTCCCCACTTCCACTCCGGAAACCCTATTAGAGTCACTCTAAAGCATCACCGAGCTCAAACAACCACAAAACTTATGATAATCTCTTTGAGGACGGTTTGGAACGGTGTTCTCTAGTGGCAGTTTCTGATGGTTTAGTTTTTTTAAGGGAGGATCTGCAGAGTAGTGGGCGAAATAGGTTCTTGTTGTAAGGACGGAATCTCCCGGTTCTACCTTTAAAAAAAGGATGGCTGAAAGAAGCTGGAGTGACCCTGCGCCTTTGAATCATCCCTACCCTTGGCCAAAATTGAATAGTCCCACCGTAGCATCTGAATATGTGAGTGAACGTTGGTTTTGTGGCTGCTAACTCCGGTGCTGGTTGAAGGTGTTGTTGAAGGTGTTGTTGAAGGTGTTGTTGAAGGTGAGGTGTTCTTACTTCTGTCATGTTTCCATCTGCAGGAAGCCAGTCAGCTAGCACAGAAGATAAAAGAAGAAGGCAACAAAAGCTTCAAGAATGGAGACTTCTATGATGCACTGTGGAAGTACAAACACTCCTTTGTGCTTCTCAAGGACTTTCCAGACTTGGAAGAAAAGATTCCAATTGTGTTCAGTAACATATCAGCCTCTTGCCTGAAGCTTGGAGATGAAGGCAGGAATGACCTTGTCCACTGTAACCACTTGACCCAACCGGATCCTCTATCAAAGGAGGGCATGTGGTATATTTTTAGCGGTACCTTTGCAACCACAGCGCTGACCATGAGTCCTCCTGCCCACATCAAGAGAAAGGTTGGTATACGTGACTTATTGTGGCTTCCACTGAATGGAGGAGCATATGCTTGCCGGATGCTGTTGTGATTAGTGTGTTTACATTATAATAAAATTGATGTGATGAGATTCAGCCTTCCTACTATTCCTGCCCTAACAGTAAACATCCAGTTGGCCATAGGCTATTCATGGTGTTAACAATATAGATCTGCTGAACGTATCACTACATGATTGCAACCAATGATTTTGAATCTGGGGTTAAGGCCAGGGCAATGGCTGGGGTTAGAGCCAGGGAAAGTTTTTTTTGGTTGTAGTTGTTTTGTTGCTTTTTTTGCTGGTACCACAAAATTGGTTGTCTGGTTGTATGTGGTTAGGTGCAAGTTTGACATAAAATGACCATGACCACAACCATATCGACCATGGCCACAACCACATCAACCATGACCACAACCACATCAACCATGACCACAACCATGACCACAACTGTGACCACAACTATATCATCCATGACCACAACCATATCAACCATGACCACAACTATATCATCCATGACCACAACCATATCAACCATGACCACAACCATATCAACCATGACCACAACCATATTGACCATGACCACAACCATATCAACCATGACCACACCCATAGCAACCAGGACCACACCCATGTCAACCAGGACTGCACCAGTAACAGTGATAACCACTCTCATAGTAACCAGAACTTCACCCATGGTAAATATTCGAACACAACATTTTTTGGGGTTCACATGCAACCCTTTTCCCTATCACTAGCCCAATCTCCCTAGTTATTGCCCTAAATCTAGACTTAGCCCTAACCATAGCCTGATCCTAATTGTAGCCATGGCTCTAAATCAGTGAAACCAATTATTTTAAACCAGCTGTACCTAAATTGGGAAATGTTAAACTTGGGGTCAGTAGAATGCACTTAATCTGAACCACTGTGGTCTTGTGAGCTTGTCAATGACCTCTAAATAGCTCACTTTCCAGAAGTGGGCAGGAGTGGGTGGGGTTTGTGGTGTCTTCATCTTTACCACACATGTAATTAATTCAACTATACAAGGCAAACAGGGGGGAGGGCTAGGGCTACAGAGATTGCTCTGCAGCATTCTTGTTAACTTGAAGGTGTTCCTCTAACAAGTAGTGGCCATTGTCCTTCTCTCTTTGCAGCTGTTCTTGGACATGATAAGGAAGTGAATCCATCCCATCATGAGCTGTAGTGCTGCCTACCTACATTTGTCTGGCCCTTCATCTCTTTCTTGACATGGTCAACTATAATTAAAATTGAAACTAACAATATTTAATTATGACCACGCAAACTAAATTTATCATTGAAGACACTAATTCCTGCAGAGAGCTGGGCAACACTTGGGGCCACAAATACCCCTTCAACAATTACCTAATCTAATTTCTATCTCTTGATCGGTGTTTTTTTTGTGGTATGTTTAGAACCATCTTAAAATTTCAATTTTTTGGCAGATTCAATTTCTATTTTCATAAAATCTGTACATACCCCCCCCCCCCAAGTGATGCCTACCTGGACCCCTGAACGAAGGTCCACTGAAAGTTTAGGGAAGCTGCTCTCAAAACTGAATGAGTAGCAATTAAAGACAGACAGACAAAATTAGCTGTGTATGCAGGTAGTGTATGCAGGTAGTGTATGCAGGTAGTGTATGTAGGTAGTGTATGTAGGTAGTGTATGCAGGTAGTGTATGCAGGTAGTGTATGCAGGGATACATTAATTGAATGTCTAAGTTTGCCGGCATGATAAACATTTTGTGTTCGTTTAGCTTCATTGGAAGCGCGGGGAATGCACCAAGAGATTGATTGTCATCCAAAGGAACCTTGGACTACGCATGCCAAGCAAGTTCCTACCAGAGAACATCTATTCCACAGAACTTATGGTCAGGGACTACATCTGCTCTTTTCTGCTTGGAGATATTCCAGATCCCAAGATTTTGCTCGAGGCTATTGTGCAAGCCGTTGAGTTTGGTGAGTAGAAAATGTTGCACACTTGAAAGTAACCATCTAGTGATTGTCTACTTAGTGGGCAGTTACTTAAGGCTTGCAATTTACTGGTTAATAAGGAAGGGTTTTTTGCTTATCATTATCGTGGTAAAGGGTAATTCGTCTAGTTCAGCTATTTTTCACATTCTAGATGACCATTCATCCATATAAAAGTTAGAACATAATTGGACTAGATGACTCTCCAATCATATCTTCCCTCCCTCCCACTCTCCTTCCCTCTCTGTCTCCCTCTATCTCTCTCTGTCTCCCTCTATCCCTCTCTCTCTCTCACCTATCTTGAATTCAACCCACCTATGGGTGTGGTTTGTCAATGGGTGAGGTTTGGTGAGATGGAGGACTAATCACAGAAACTAGTCGTATTTATTTATTGTATCTCATTTGTTTGATTAACGAGGTTAGTGTCAATAATCTCCACATTACATGAGTAACTAACACATTTGTTACTGCAGGTGGCTGACTTAAAACCTGCCCATTAGGCGGGGTTTTCTGCTAGTTAAGAATGACTCGGTAGGCATAAACCGAATAATGTGATATACTCATTAGCTAGGTGCATACTTTATTGCAAGGTGGCGATGCATTCAGTCACTGTATGGATTCCTTGTTAATGGGTGATAATGGTCCACTCATTTGCCACATTTGTTCACTGATGCTAGGCAAGCACACACTCACACACTTTATACAACAATGTCTTTCTAATAAAGAAACTGCTTTTTCTTGTGCTTTGTATCTGCATCAATTGGTGCAGCTTCAGCAGACGTGAAGGAGCGTATACTTGCACTTTGACCTTCAGTTATCGTTCCAATGTTAGCAACATCTAGTATGTACCGATTCCCTGATGAGAAGTCATGTAGTTCTGTCATGCCCCCTGTCCCCCACCCAACAGTGAGCTTTCCTGCATCAGGAGTGCGTAGGTATCAGGTGATCAGTCAGGAATGTGTAGATATCAGGTGATCACTCAGGAATTCATGGGCATCAACCTTCTGTTTGGAAGAACCATATGTTCGCTATCTGGCTATGTGTTTGGGAGGACCATATGTTTGCTATCTGGCTATGTGTTTTCCAAATATTTTTATATTGAAAATTTAATTTCCTTTTTTACCACAAGGTGTACCACTTTCAAACTTTTTTGTCACCTAACCTGGCACTCAGAGATCATGTCAGTACTAATACACTTCTCTGCGTGGTTAGCTACACCCTAAAAATAGTAATGGGCACAACCAAATTTATTAAGCAGGGCTTTTTTTATTAATGCATGGACAAGGTGTCCATATGGTTGAGGGCGTGGTTATGGGTGTGTTCAGTTGATAGAGCACGCACACACTAAAGGTTTGTAAGTGCCCTCATCAGACATGCTAACCTCTTGCACCTCTTGCAGAGAGAGTGTGAGAGTCGTGTCTCCTGTGTACCTGTGTAGGAGGTGGCTCAGCTTGGTGGCACAATGTGTGCAGATTGGGCAGTGCACTGCTCTGCAGCCGTCATGCATGGTGTGTGTGTGTGTGTGTGTGTGTGTGCTGTGAAATATAGACAACCAAATATGATGCACTTTCTTTTGAAAGGGTCGCTGGTTCAATATCTGTGTGTTGTCTAAATGCAATGACAACAAGTGTAGCTATCATAAACAAATATACCAGTGCTCATTTGGTGCATTTCAAATTTACAATGTTATGTTTTATTTCCTCTCTCTATTTGTGTGTGTGCATTTGTTTGTGTGTTCATTCCTGCATGTGTTTGTGTTCCAATGCGTTCCCTAGAGCATACTTCAGTGCTGCCTGTTCTGACAGAGCGACATGTCAAGGCTGGAGTTGTGACTGCCGTACTGAAGGAGCTCATGGCTGCGCCTGAAGTGACATCTGAGCACTTGGTGTGCTTCTTGCTGGAGATGACCATCGAGTCATCATTAGTGCCCCACTTTGATGCTTCTTGGTTAAGGCCTGAGAAGCTCTTCATGAAGAAGGTGTACAATGTGCAGGTCTACCAGAAGCTCATGGACTCAGGGATGCCTGTGGATGCCTCTGCTGTGGAGGAAGCAGTCACTGCCCTCTCTAAGGAGAAGGTGAAGCTCTTCCAACTTCTTGTGTGCCACTGTCTGAACAAGGAGCATCTGTTCACAGCATACGAGGTGGCCACTTCTCTGAGGAGGAAGAGATTCACTGATATCCTGAAGAAATATTTTGAGGTATGTGATGTGGCATTGGGTGTGTCACATCGTGAGCTATGGTTGTCTATGAAATCCATGGAATGGTTGTGGAAAATGACTGGGGAACCCCAGGGAGCTTAAGGGAATTAACTAATTTCTAAGGAAACCCCTGGTGTTTGAGGGAATTAAGCTAATTG
>OZ017791.1:12889019-12939019 GCA_963969325.1 Lycopodina hypogea | reverse complement strand
GTGGCTATGGCCACCCCCCACCCCATATGTGGTTTATAATTCTGTCCCTGGTACTTGTGTAGACCACACGCCTACTTTTTGCCTGATTGGTCTCTGATTAACTTTTTTCAGCCAAAATAACTTTCTATGGGTGTAACTATGGAAAAACCACACCCATTACTGTGATTAAACTCATCTCAATTCTTAGAGAGCACATGCAGTATTTCGGTCACAGCATTTCGCTGTGATGCCTAGACACATACCTGCCTAGACACATACCTACCTACCTACCTACCTACCTACCTACCTACCTACCTACCTACCTACCTACCTACCTACCTACCTACCTACCTACATACATACGAATCAAAATATAAATTAAAGTGGGTTCGTGGATCTAACTCCTTAGATAGAATCTTTATTCAAAAGTTTTTGGGGGGGGGCACTTTTTCTTTTTACACACCAATGGGAAGTGGTGTAGCAAGGAGGGATCCCGCCCATGTTACTCCCAAAGTCAATTCGTGTATGCATACCATGTTTTAAGTCTGTTGCTCCAAGGACCTGTATGGCCAAAGTGCCATTTTTTTGGGGCCTTTTTGGGGAGGGCCTGACGTGAACACATAAATGGGTGTAGTCATATACATTACCCAAAACATTCCCCAAATTATATTGATTCCAAATATATAAGGGTTCATGGTCTATGTCCTTAGGTTCAAGTGTTTTTGCTGATATACCATTTTTGGGATTTTTAACCTTACAGAGGATAAGGAGGAGGTGTGACCAGGTATGACCCAGCCCATGTTACTCCCAGAGTGAAGTTGTATATGCATATCAAGTTTTAGATATGTAGCTCCAAGGGGTTTTCTGGCAAAAATACCATTTTTGGCTTTCTTGTTACCATGGTGACCATTTCCCAAATATTTTAGCCCATGTTTTAAGTTGGGTCAAAATCTATCATCCTACATGTTTCAAAGAATCCCAGGGGTTTGGCCAGAATGATGGTAACATGCAGACAATATATATATATATATATATATATATATATATATATATATATATATATATATATATATATATATATATATGTATGTATATAGTGTAGTCCACATAGTTCAAATTTAATAATCCAGAGAAAAAATTTGAATTAACAGAAAATTTGAATTATAAGAATTTTTCTTAATTCAAAATCACACCATCAATGGTAAAAATTTGAATTATCAGGTTTCATGTCTTCAATGTACCAGGTTACTGCACATGTATTATGGCTTTGTGTGTTATTGATATGTACACAGGTAAGAAGATATTCATGTCTTCAATGTACCAGGTTACTGCACATGTATTATGGCTTTGTGTGTTATTGATATGTACACAGGTAAGAAGATATAATCAGCAACTAATTTCAGATCACTACTACATTATGTTATGTGTAAATTTGTTAGGCAAGTGCCTGAACTATTTCTATTTTTGTATTTATATATTATTGCCTTACAGCATAGTCAGTTATGAATGTTTTTGTCAATAAGTTATTATGAGCATTTATCAACTCAGTCGCAAGTTGTTCCAATTGATCATACTGTGGTTCAGTGCCACTCTCTGTACAAGGGCATAGCAAGTAAGCTTTCATTGTTACTTTAAGTGTTTGTCTGGTCAAAGTACCATTTTTGGCTTTTTTTTTAACCTGACAAAACAGTAATGGGTGTGGTCGTATACATGTACTTAAAACATTCCACAGATTATATTGATTCCAAATATATATGGGTTCATGGGTCTAACTCCCTATGGGGGGAGGGGGGTTTTGGTGCTGAAATACCATTTTTGGCATTTTTTACCTTACACAGGGAAAGGAAGAGGTGTAGCCAGGTGGGATCTAGCCCATATTACTCCCAGAGTGAAGTTGTATATGCATACCAAGTTTTAGATCTGTAGCTCCAAGGATTTTTCTGGCCAAATGCCATATTTGGCTATTTCTTGTTACCATGGTAACCATTTTCTGAAATTTTGATCATATTTTAAACTGGATCAAAACCTATCATCATGCCAAGTTTCAGAGAAATCCATCCAGGGGTTCAGCCAGAATGATGGTACAAATATATATATATAAGAGATATGTCTAATTTGAAGAATGGGTATTGTTTCTATGCTACTCATCGTGACTCTAGGAGTGATATGGGTAGGTTCCCACCTGGCCGGGCCACACTTTTCCTATGGGCATGTCAGGCTTAAAATAGTTTGTACATGTGTGTGCATGTTTGTATGTACCCACTTCCAGCCAAAGCAACAGACCTAACAAAGCTTATTCTTCAGGGTACAAACATCCTATACCGAGGATTTTATGGCTCAAAAGAATTTGTCCACCTGGCCACCCCTAGTGCTCTGGGCGTGTCAGGCTAAAAATGAAAATGGTACTGGGCCAAACCCTTGGACATGATTAGGGTCATACTTTGCCACACCTCATCCTGTGGGCACACCATTATGTCCAGGGCAACGTGAGGTGTGTCTGTCAGTATACAAAGACTGCATGCCCAGGTATATGAAGACAAGAGGAAGGATGATAATGATTCTGATAGATTCTTTATTCAACTTGGAAACTAATTAGGTCATCTTGAATGCTTAGCTAACCAAACCAACTTGAGTAAGAACATATCCAAGCTAGCCAACTGTAACCAGCCATATTTGTTCTACAGACACAAGACATACTGCTTGAAGAGCCACTGTGCCCCATCTAGAATTAGCCAGCAGTTTCACTGTGTCCATAAAATGGCTAATGCACTATATCCCTTTCTGCCATGTTTGTGGAAATATGGCCAGAGTAATTATTAGCCCATGGACGCCCCTGCATGGCTGAGTCACTTGAAGTAATAGTGCGGCTAGCATCTGTAATCAATGTTTACACCTTTGGAAACACTTGCAATGTTATAGATGAATACTATTTGTTGTTCTGCAGGACACCTTTGACGCTCTGAAACAGAGCGGCAACACTCTGTTCAGTGTGGGCAAGTACACAGAGGCTCTGAGCAAGTACTGCCAGGCCATCAGAGTCTGCAAGAAGTGGAGCAGGCATGAAGAACATGCTGTCATTTTAGCTAATTGCGCTCAAACTTGTCTCAAGCTGGAGAAGTTCAGAGATGCATATGCTCACAGCTGTGAATGCCTCCAGCTGGATCCACACAATGACAAGGCCTACTTCAGAAAAGCTGAGGCTCTGAGATTGATGCTTGCCTCCCCTTCCTCTTGGTCAGCACCAGGCCCACCCTTGGGGACACCTCTGGATGTGGTGAAAGGCTTTCTCAAGTGCCACAGCCTCCAGAGTAATGTTGAGGCCTTGAGCAAGGCAGTAGTCATGGCAGTGGAACACAGTGAGTTTGATCTATGACATGTAGGCATGCAGTGGTGATGGCATTATTGTACACATGAAATGTGAATTCATTCAGAGTTTAATCCACTGAGGAATTATTCAGTTGCTATAAAAGGAGTGTGCAGATATATCCATGCCCCAGTATAGCCACCTATTATGTATGTGTGCACAGGGGGCATGCAGGATGAGTGTAATATACACAGGAGGGGGGCATTATATACACAGAACAGAAGCATGGCATAATATACACTGTTGGGTCGGTTATTGAGCAAATTCTGACTTATTCAAGTCATTTTAAAGGAATAGTTTGTGCTGTGTCAGACAAGCTCCAGTAAGGCACTGCACTTTTTTGCCAGCTAATCCTCACTCCCTCCCTCCCTCCCTCCCTCCCTCCCTCCCTCCCTCCCTCCCTTCCTGTTATGGACATGAAGAAATCCCTGGATAACCACAGTGCTAACAATCTTATATCTTTAATTCCAAAATTACGACTGTACTTTGTAAGCACATATTTTTTTGTTTTGCTTTAATTCATAATATATTGTTAATTCCTGTTTTAAAAGTTTGGTCATCTATAATTGAATTAATATTAAATTGATGGATTTTTAACAATTAATTTAAACCTTTATTAATTTTTTTGGTATATATTTTGTTGGATACAGAATGCACTCGTCTCATTCACAAGTGTCACCTTGATAATGAAACATCCAACTTCATTACCAAAGTGTTCCGTCATATCATGGACAATGCTTCTCTAACAGAGAGTCTGCTTGAGTACCTTGTGCTGATTCTACCAGGTGGTCGACGTTACTTTGTGTCCTCCTCCCTCAGATCTGTCCTTAAGGTGACCACACAACCGTTGATCATAACCGCTCTGGTGAATTGGGGCATACCCATTGAGAAAGAAGATATTATGGCCGCAGCTAACCATATCCCAGACACCAGAGCTTTCTTATTGGATTTAATATTGGCCAAAGCTAAGATCTGCAAGGATAAACATTACTATGCGTGCATCAACACTGCGTGCAACAAGGCCCTCCTGGCCAACAAGAGAGACTGCGTTCTCGTGTTTATAGTGTATGGTTCCAGACCAAGTCGCAACCTTTTGAGTGGAATTCCAGATCTGCTTCTTGAGCCTATAGTTCAGACTTATTTGGACGATCTTGACTCAGTGGGCAGTGGGAATGAAGAAGAGTTATTCATTGATGAAGGAGATAGGGATGCCACATTGAAGGTATAACTAGATAATGAAGGATAATCTACTCACTTCTTTACACTGTTATTTTGATGATGTCATTAGGGCCATACCCTAATATGCCTGCCATATTCTTTCCTGTTTACATTGCATTTGTTATTTATATATTTAGTGACCTAATTAGACTATTAGTGTTGAATAATTTGTTTCATGTGAAAATTATACCAGTAGAATAACATTAGTGTCTGTAATTAGGTGATTGACTTTGAATGAAGGGAAGCTAGTCTATCTAAAGGAGGCTGATCTGTGGAGGTTTATAATTTAGATACTCCAGGGAGTCAGGGTGGCAATTTTGCTAGGGAACTTGATAGCTGATGGTGTATGAGGTGATGGAAATTATTAGGTATTTGCACATGCCAGCTATTGTGTGGGTGATAAATAGACTCAGCCATGATTGAGCAGGTGGCAAATAGAGAAGTGATTTCTCATGTCTGAATGAACAATGAAAACTCATAGGGAACTCTTTTTTTCCCTTTTCTTTATCTAACATGATAATTTGCTATTGGTTTGGAAGTGTTTATTCCTTACCATCCATCTTGCAATGTTTGCCTAGAATGACAAAACAAATGTTTACCCCTTCCCTCCCCCTCCCTCATACTCCTCCATAGGTTTTCAACATGAATGCGGAAGAGTGTTTGAAGTTGGGCCAGATAGAGGCTGCCATGTTGATCTACACTAAAGCTCTTCAGGTGTGCATCTTCAACAAGTTCTGTGCTGAGTCAGCATCCATTCATAACAAATTGGCCCACCTCCTTCTCCAAACCAAGAAATACGAGGAGTGTTACTTGCACTCTAATGAAAGCATTAAAGCCTTGGATGATAACCCTAAGGTATGCCATACGTCTGAGATGGATGTTCATTTTTTTGTACAGGTGTATATTAAACTTCCAGAGGTGGCATTCCTGTTCTGGAGGCAATAATGTTGGATTAATTATGTGAAGCAGACTCATAACACACAGCAGTCACAGAGGTTTTGGCCTTCATATTTTGTCATTTCAACTTTGCTATAGCTAGCTGCTATAATTATTGATCTTCGCCACTCTTGGCACATGGTGGTTTAGCTAGCTGTTTGTTATGGCTGAGTGAGTGCCACAAGAGGCAGGGCAACTCCAAGTGACTCTTTCTTAGTACTCCTATTTGTGTCAATCCTTACTGACCTATAGAATTTTCTTTTTTCAAAAAAAAGATTTGACAAAATATCTGAAGTTGATTGCTCTTTCTAGAAAGTTAATTTGTAGATGACTTCATTATGATGGAGAATGACACTTGCTTCTGCCATACTTTTCTTAAAGGGTAACTGAACTGGGGGGGGGGGAAATTATTGTCTATCTTGTTATCCTTGATGCATAACCTGGTATAAAAATTTGAAAATTTTTGGTCCGATATTATAACTCGTGGACTTACTGGCGGGATCCTGCCTCCTAACCTGAGGAATTATTGAAGTTTGTTGAAGTAGCATATCACTTACATTGATATTTTTGCTGTAGCTGTCCTCCTTGTGGTGCCATAGAAGAGTTATGCTCCCACAGGAAGTACATTTTTGAAGCTAAGTTTTCTTCATGAATATTGGACAAAATATTTCCTTTTTTATACCAGGTTATGCATCAAGGCCAACAAGATAAAAAAAAATTTTTTTTTCAAGAATTTATTTCTCCGGTTCAGTTGCCCTTAAAGCATTCAGAGAAAATTAACATTTTTCAAAGGCTGGTGAATCATAAAACATTTTACCAATAGGAAGGTTGCCACTCTCAAATTCAGGGCTCATGAAGGTAGCAACACTCACAATGAGGCCATTTTAGTCATAGGGACACTACCAAAGGTAAACCAAGATATTGGATTCTGATACCTTTGTGCCTAAACATATACAAAAGCAGTTAATTGACTATTTCACATTAATATCATCCTCTATTTTTGACATCATCAACATTATTGCACTATTGGACATAGTACTCCTTAGTTGTAACAAGGTATCTATAAAAGCCTTACTCTCTGGTTGTGGTTGAAGGTTAGTAGCTGTTTGAGATTTTCTTCCTTCTCCCCTCAACTGCCAATGGTTTTGCTGCCACCAGAGTCGCCAAGTGTCTCCCTTGGCCTGCTTAAAAACCAGTAAGTCATCATCAGAGTTCAACCAAAGGTTGAAAGGGGTTCCATGAGGTTGACTAAGCATAACAGGGTGGCCCAGATTATTTATACATGAAAAACCAACTCTTTACAGTAAATTATGATCAATGACACAGCACTGAACTTCATTGTTATGAGTTAAGGTTTTAATGTTTCCATGTTTGTGGGTTGTTTGAGTTGCCTATTAGGGGAGTGACCTAACACTGCCGAGTGTGTTCAGCCATGGCACCCACTGAATCTTTCAGGGGTGTAATGTAATGTGAGGGCTGACCATGACACTCCTCATTAGAATATCAAACACTAGCAAGGATACCTGTCTCCAGGGATGATCTTGTGGATGGAATTTTTTTTTGGTTTGTTTTTTCACAATATAATTTTATATTTCATAATTGATCAAATAGTTCAGGATAAATGACATTTCTTTTCCTCTCTTGAATCTGAAGCACTTGTGGCTATGCTGGATCTGTGGGGGTCTTTTTTCCACTCACCCCAACAACTTTGAACCTCTTCCCACTATGCACTACACACTATGCACTACACACTATGAACTACACACTAAGCACTACACACAACACACTACACACACAAGGTCTTCCCTCTTGGCTGGGCTGTAGCCACACTCTGTAAAAGAAAGAAAGGGGACAAAACCCTGATAGTGGATGGTGGTACTTGAACCCACAAACCCCAGCTGCAAATCTCCATTTTTTGTTGTTGTTTTTTTGGCCTGTAACGCCCATAGCAAGGGGTGATGCCAGGTGAGATATAACAAAAAAATTTATCTGATTGACATCCCTCCTGAAAATTAGTACTCATTTGGTCCACTGCTTCTCAAATTTCCATTTTTGACCCTTTTTCCCTGTGAAGCACACAGGAATGGGTGTTGTCTCACCAAAAACAGTAGGGTTCTAACCATTGACCAGATGGAGGTACTCACCAAAAAAAAATAGTTTGATTCCATCAATATTTAGGAGAGTTATTGAATTACTAACACAGACTACACACTTCACACTACTACTACACACAGGATATTTCTCTTATGGTACAGTAAACACATGGTGACCAGTACCAGCCATAAGTATCTGATTTTCTTTTATTGTTTTTTTTTTGGTTTGTTCTTTTTGGAAAATTTTTATGGCTGTGGCTCTATTGTTGCTTCTTGTTATCAAGGCACATACTAGAGAGATATTTAATCTGGTAAGCTAACCTTATAACATAATTTAATGCAAAAATTCTTGCATAATAAAACAATAACAGTGTTATTAATAATTAGTAAAGAGTCAAGGAATAACTTCAGCTCCAATAAGTCAAACAGCTGAAGAATTTGAATCACATCAAGAAGATATGATAGGAAAGATGTCTGAGAGAGGAGTAAAAGTCCATTTCGCAAACAAAGTAGATTGTGAAAATGTGAGAGCTTCGTTGAAAAAGGTAATAGTGAATAGTGAAGGGATACACTGTAACCAAAACATGAAGGTATTGAATCTGTTTTCTGAGGCAATTTGCATATCTGCACAAAATGTCTCAAAGATATTCATACAAAGTTCTTGGCCAAGAAAAGAACATTTTTATCACCAATTATGTGTTTCATCCCATCAGCTCAACATAACATTATTGAACTAAGACATACGCACATGTTTAGTAACTAACAAACTTACCCAGCTTGACAGGGTATAATGGCGTGCCCAGGGTATAGTGGCGTGCCCAGGGTATAGTGGCGTGCCCAGGGTATAGTGGCGTGCCCAGGGAATAGTGGCGTGCCCAGGGTATAGTGGCGTGCCCAGGGTATAATGGCGTGCCCAGGGTATAGTGGCGTGCCCAGGGTATAGTGGCGTGCCCAGGGTATAGTGGCGTGCCCAGGGTATAGTGGCGTGCCCAGGGTATAGTGGCGTGCCCAGGGTATAGTGGCGTGCCCAGGGTATAGTGGCGTGCCCAGGGTATAGTGGCGTGCCCAGGGTATAGTGGCGTGCCCAGGGAATAGTGGCGTGCCCAGGGCATAGTGGCTTGCCCAGGGTATAGTGGCATGCCCAGGGTATAGTGGCGTGCCCAGGGTATAGTGGCGTGCCCAGGGTATAGTGGCGTGCCCAGGGTATAGTGGCGTGCCCAGGGTATAGTGGCGTGCCCAGGGTATAGTGGCGTGCCCAGGGTATAATGGCGTGCCCATAATAGAGGTGTGGCAAGGAGACCCAGACCATCTTCCTACCAGCATCAAATTGTGTTTGCATGCCTCTAGGTCCATGAATTATACCCGCCATAAGAATCATAAATCGACCGCATTATATTTGTCATTTTTGGTCTGATGTGCCCACAGGAAGAGGTACGGCCAGGTGAATCTAACTTTTAGGCTAAAGACCATCCTCAGTGTAGGATGTATCTACCCAAAGAGTGTGTTTTATTTGGTACAGTAATTGGGCGGAAAGGTGGTGTTTCCAAGTACGACCCAACCCATGACCAAGCATTTGACCCAACTACCATATTTTGCTTGACACACCCAGAGGAAGAGGTGTGACCATGTGGGACCCAGCCCCCAGAAAAAGAGATCTGGCCATGTAGGACCCAGCTCCCCAGAGGAAGAAGTTTGGCCATGTGGGACCCATCTCCCCCCCCAGAGGAAGAGGTGTGGCCATGTGGGACCCAGCCCCCCAGAGAAAGAGATCTGGTCATGTAGGACCCAGCTCCCCAGAGGAAGAGGTGTGTGTGTGTGCATGCCAAGTTTAAGGTCTCTTGTGTTGTTGTTTATTAAGTAAAAGGTAAAGTATTGATAACCCACAGCATGATCAATACACTGGCAACCACTTATATTACAATATTGATCATTAGTATTCCCAATTATACGTTTGTTTCTCATCTTTTTTTCCTAACTTAGGCTTATTTCCATCGAGCTGAAGCTCTCAAGGGTGCCATTAGGAATGGAGAGATTGGAGTCATGCTTTCACCCGTGTTTTCCATTCGCAATGTAATCAGTGACTACCAGAAATCATACCAGCTAAACCAAAACCTGAAGGCTTTAGTGAAGGCTATTTCTTTAGCCTGTGAAGAAGGTAAAATTTAACATATCACCATTTTCTTTGTTATTTTATAGTATTCCTTTCTCTTTAGATTGTGTTTCAATTATATATCAAGAATGCCAAGCTCTTGTGGAAGATTCTTGTGTGAAAGTTTTGTTTATCATTATGAAAAGTAAAGATTGCAAGTCTGATGTCCTTGAGTTCTTGATGATGAAGGCATGGAAGTCCAAGAAAGTAGATTGTTCCAAGATCTCCATGAGAGCTCTTATAGTTGATAAGAGAGTCATTCACCCAAAATTGATAAGTCGATTCTTGGAATTAGGTGTTGTTGTTAGTGTAGGTGATGTTTCTGCTGCCCTTTCCTATTTCTCGGACTCTGACCTTGATTCCTTCAAATGTTTGTTGGCCAGGTGTGAAGAAGCAGATCGAACTGATTTGTGTCAACAAGCACTGAAGAAGAAGTTGATGTCATTTGTATTGCATTTTATTGAAGTCGGGGCCAGTCTGCAGAATGTTGAGAAAATATTATGTAGCCTCTTAGAACTCAAGCAGTTTGAAAAAATAAAAGTTGTTTTAAAGCAGATTAACAAGGAAACAATAGAGAAGCTAAATCTAGCAAGCTTATTGGAAACAGATTTTGTGATGTACTACGATCTGATTGAAAAGTTTCTTGATGCTGGAATCAGTCCCAATGGGAAAAAGTCACCGATAGTTACAGTCATGAATTTATCTCACTTGAAGCCTGATATTAAAATTGAACTTATTTGCTTACTGATAAAATATGGTGCTGATATTAATCAGTTATGCCAAAGTAGTCGTGATACAACACCTCTTCATGTTGCAACAGAGATATCTTTAAGAGCAGGTATGGATATATTTGTTGTGAGGGAGGGGGGGGGGGGGGGGGGGGGTAAATCTGTTCTTATTAATGTGCACTTTAGGATATGTATATTTCAAGTCATTCCCTCACACCAAAAAAAATTTTTTTTATGATTCTAATTAAGATGGGGGGGGTTTCATTTCTATATTATCTGCTATGAAAGTTTCTCAAACCTTATTCTGGGTCTTCACTACTCATGCCTTACAAGTCATGACTATATCTTAGTTCTCTTGAAAGCTTCATTTCATATTTTCAGCATTATTTTAGTAAATAGTGTATTTCTTCACACCTGTACTAGTCACCTATTCCTTCAAGTTATATATAGCAGTGAGGGATTATATATTGTGGCATTGGGACTCATAAAGCTGTTGATTGTGGTAGTTAGACAAAATATTTATGGAGGCACATTTTAGATTAAGGTTTTGCAATAAATAAAATATACCTTCTGATGAGATATTTTTTAATTAATATAATAGATGGCAACACGGATCTCATTGAGTTGGTTGCATCATTTCTACCTTCTGATAGATGTGCTAAGTTAACAAATGAAAAAGGTGAGACACCTATTCATGCTGCTGTCAAATCTCACTTAAAGAGGGACAGCAGCTTTAAGGTCTTGTCTGCTCTCCTGAAGACTGGGCTAGTTGACTCTTCACAAAAAGATAAGTCCAGCAAAAGGGCATGCGATTATCTGCAACCTTCTGATTGCCGGTCAAAATTGTTACAAGAATATTCAAGCAAAAATTCGAAACCCACAAAGAAGACAAAAAGGAAGAAAAAATCCAAGCAATGTGCTAAGACAGAATTTAAAGTGAAGCCAGAATCTGAAGTGATGACAGTATCACAACATGTGATTCCCCCAGATGGAATAATAAGTGCAAATACTTGTCAGAATCTTGAAATTTCATCCCCACATGAGGAAAAAGTTATTCCCAAGAAAGAATATGAAGAATGCTCACTGGCAGATAAACTTTCATACCACATGGATCGACTCAAAAACCAAGATAACTCCTACTTCAAAGTTCAGGATGATACACAAACTTGTCAAGAATTAGTGCAAACAAGTTATAGTTCTTTGTCACAACTTACTTCACCTCCTAAAGATCAGCTTCTGACATCTTCATCCAAAATCAGCAAGAAAAACTTGATATGTTCTTCTGAAATAGGTTCAAATATTCTCGCTACTGAAGGAATTGACTCATCCTCAAAGCTCTTGAATGAAGATTGTCCGTCTATTTTTTGGAAAGAATTTGGATCAGATCTGAATGGGTTACCTAGCTTTGATGATTTACCATGGGAAGTTGAGATTACGAGAAATGTAGTGAAATTCTTCAAGAATTCAAAGAAGTATTCTTATGCCGATCGTATGAGTGCTGCTCGAGTGATATACAATCTAGCTGAAGGTAAGAGAAGTGTCAGTCTTTCAAAACAAGTGAAAAAAACTGTAAATGTTTGCTTGTATGAATCCCGCATCACACATGCTGGTCGAATGCTCTGGGAAAAGGCTATTTCATATTCTTCTAAACTTACTGGTCAGTCTGAGACTGCTGTTTATACACAGGTCATAAGAGTGTGGGAGATAATATTAGATCATGATGATCTCAACAGAAGAATCAACTTCTGCATTGAGCAGATAGAGCAGTCTTACACACGAGAACATTTGGCTTCTGTTTGCAGGAGTTTGAAGCCAATCAGTCACCGTATCTCAGAAGAATCTGAACTTATTCGAGGTAGAGAGTTGTTTGAATATCCCAATTCTTACATGCTGCTGTCTCAGAAACAAGTAAATCCTGAGTATCGTTTTGTACCAGCAGCCAGTTCTAAGGACGCCGAATATAATGTTACAACATTTTACTCCTTCGATAGCATGACTGTCAAGAGCATGATTGCCGGTGTGAATGAGAGAAGAGACTATCCCTTCAAGGAGTGGCAGAAAGAAAATGAGATAATTAGAATGAAGTCCAATGTGGCTATTCTACTTCTGGGAAGAAGTGGAACTGGTAAGACGACGTGTTGTTTGTATCGTCTTTGGAACGAGTTTAAGAATCACTGGGATCCAGATTCTAAAACCTTTCAGTGGAAAATTCCACGTAAGTGTCTCATTAGTTCTAAATTGGGGGATTTCCTCCTCAAGTTTGATTCAGAAGTGCAAACAACTTGTTCCACAGATACTGAAAGTCTGGAGGATGAGTCGAATAATGGTGTAGAACCTCATGTTCTGGAAAATCTATGTTCATCTTTCACTGATGAAGACAATGGGGTAGTGGAAGTTGTCGAGGAACATTTGCATCAGATATTTGTCACCAAAAATTATGTATTATGTGATCAGATGAAGAAGCGTTTCTATGCTATGGCCGCTGCACATGGATTCCTTGAAAATCACCTTCCATTTGAAGGAATTACTCTTCCAAACGATTTCAGTAAATTCAATGACTTTTCTTTTCCAGCTTTCCTTACTGCAAGGCAGTTTTATATATTGCTAGATAATTCTTTGGGAGATGGAAAAAAGTTCTTTCCTCGAGATGAATGTGGTAATCTTCAGGTCAAAATAGCTAGCTTGGATTATGACCATGAAGATGAAGATACCCTGTGGGATTTCGAAGAGAGTGACTCAGATGATGATGGTATAGAAATGCTAAACTATTCTTCTGAAAAACCAGCTCAAAGGCAGCATTTGGAGAAATGGACTGAGGTCACAGCTCTGTATTTCAAGGAGATAATTTGGCCAAAGATAGCATTCCAATGTAAACTTATAAAAGTAATTGATCCAATGCTTGTGTGGCTTGAGATTCAGTCTTTCATCAAAGGGTCTGCACTTACCATTGCGAAAGGATCTCCATTGGACCTTGATGAGTACAAATCTATCGGGAACAGAATAGCTCCCAACTTTTCCAGCCACAGGGAAATCATATACAAGCTGTATCAGTGCTATCAGCAGTATAAGCAGAACCAAAGACATACTTATGTTTTGTTTGATGAGTGTGACCTTATCATGGATTTGCATCAACGTTTGAAGGCAACTACAGATGTTGTTTGGTCTATTCACAGTGTCTATGTCGATGAGGTCCAAGATTTTACTCAAGCAGAGTTAGCTATTTTCATTCATAGCTGCAGGGACCCCAATTCGATGTTTTTCACAGGAGATACTGCCCAAAGCATCATGCGTGGCATAGCATTTCGATTCAATGATCTCCGTAACCATTTTTACACGCTTAACAGTAAAAATGTTTCAGTCAGTGTCCCTCAGCAGCCTCTTAGCCTGAATGTAAACTATCGCTCTCACTCTGGTATCCTAAAGCTGGCTGGAAGTGTAATTGACTTGATCAAAGAGTTTTTCAAAGATTCTATAGATCACCTCCCAGATGATGAGGGCAGGTTTCCTGGTCCTATACCTGTCTTCCTGGACTCCTGTAAGGAGGACGACCTTTCCCTTCTCTTGAGTACCAGTAAGAGAGAATGTTCAGCCATTGAGTTTGGAGCACACCAGGTAATTCTAGTTCAATCAAAGGAAGCAAAGGAAAAGCTTCCTCAGGTTCTTAAAGGGGCCATTGTCCTGACAATCTTTGAGTCTAAAGGTCTGGAGTTTGATGACGTGCTCATCTACAACTTCTTCGGTGATTCCAATGTAAGTTAAAATATATTTATAAAATAGTTGAAATTGATAAATTATTTTTGTGTTATTGTTGATTGTATTATTTAGGTGGATGAGAAAGTATGGAGAGTAGTAAGTTCATATCTAGAGATGGAAGACAATTCAGGAAAAATTGAAAACATGGTCAGTCTCCCTGGAGCCATTCCTGCAGCTAGAAGCAAGCACTTCAATTCAGTGGAGCACAAATCTCTCAATGCTGAACTCAAGTACTTGTATACAGCTGTTACTCGAGCCAAGTGTAACCTTTGGATATATGATTCCAACCTAAAGGCAAGGCTGCCAATGTTGGATTACTGGCACAAAAGAAATATGGTGAAAATTGTGACAGCTTTCAGTGGCATGGACCAAAATTACGATCTGGCGTTTGCTTCCAACTCTACAAGTGATCAATGGAAAGCACAAGGTGACAATTTTAGGAAGAAACATCTTTGGGAGCAGGCTGTTCTGTGCTACACAAGAGCAGGTTCAGATTTCATTCATTTGGTAAAGGAAGCACAAGCTTTTAATTTCATTCAGGCTGCTCGTCAACAAAAGGCAGGGCTCTTTCAAGATGCTGCTCTTAAATTTTTGGAGAGTGACGAGAGTAAGCATTCTGTACAGTGCATCAGTGCTGCTGCCCTCTGCTTCAAGAATTCAAAGCCACCGAAGTACATGCAAGCTGCAAAATTGTTTGAGAGATTGGGTGACTTAGTCAAAGCAGCGCAGTCCTATTTGAAAACAAAGGAATATGATAACTTTGCTCGAGTTATGGAGAGGAGAGGTCAATATGACTCAGTGATCAGGGTCTTGCTAGGAAAACCTATTATGAGGAAGAGAGATGCTCTTGCGAAGGCTGATGAATATGAGAAGAAAGGTATTCACCTTGATCCAAAGTACACCACAAGTGAGTTGTCTTTTTGGTGTGCAAAGTTTTATTCTGAGAGGAAAGATAAGCAGACATTGCTGGAGGTACTGAAGTTCATGCCAGAGCAGGAGAAAAAGTTGAAATTCATGAAGGAGGCTGAGCTCTATGAAGAAGCGTATGAAGAATCTGTAGCCAGCCAACAGTTTGGTGGAGCTTACCGTATTGCACTGGCTCATGGCTGGAGTAGCAAAGCCATTGGTCTTGCAAGTCAAGAAAGGGACCACTTGAACTGGGCTGTGTTCACGCTGTTGGAGGCAAAGTCAAATTATATACGTTTACAAGATATCCCAGAGAAAGATGCAACCGCAACATTAAATTTGATTAAAGAAGATCTGAGTCAAGCAGCCACATTTAAGGATGACCCAGTTAGAGCAGAGGCCCATTTGCTCCTTGGTATGGTACAGAAAGCACAAGGACTCTGTGTTCAGGCAAAGAGAGAGTTCTATAATATGAAACACAAGGCTGGGATTCTGGAAGCATTTCAACAGGAACACACTATAGGCAAAACTTCCATTCCGGATATTCTTGATTGCTGCCACATAGCTAAAAGAGCAAGTAACACTCTACGTTTTTCAGCAGATATGAACATTGATGTGCAACAAGCTGTCAAGTTTTACGGACTTGTGCTTGTTGGGAAAACATATCTCACGTCACGTTTCTACCATGTTTGGATTAATTTTGAAATTCTTCAAAAATTCAAGTGTGAAGATGCAGAATATGATATAGATCACATGATCCGTCTGAAACATGAAGTTAGAGAAATGATCGCTCAGCGTTACGATTCATTCAAAGGAGCATGGTTGGGAGCAATTGAATCAAAAAAATTGCATACAAAGTGGAAATCGTTTAAGCTGTGTGCTGAGCTATGGAACTATCGTTCCCTTTCTCGTCAATATTCTCTTGAAGAGGTATCCTCTACTGCTATGACTGAGTACATTCATAACTGTGTGTATATGCTCCAATTGAGGTTGTTGAGGAATGAATCTGGTGATGCCATGTTGCTTCATTTCGGAATTTTATTTTCTCCAGAAGTATCTTCATGCTTACCTTGCCTGAATAGCCAACACGTGAATATAATTAGGAGATCTAAACACGCATCAAACTGCTTCAAAAAGAAGATTGAAAATGACCTGAAAATGTGTGGTGAGTGTTCTGATAGGTTATCTATTGATCTTTGGCTTTGTACGTGGAGGCTTAGTGTCATATATACTCCTTGCATGAAACTGTTATTGACAAAGCTTGATGCCTTAGAAGAAGATATCAATAGTCAAGATAAGGAGTGCACCCCCTTGGGATATATCTTCTGGAAGAGTGAAAAATGTTATCGGCACATATTTAGATTTTGGTTGAACTCTTGTTGCGAAATAAGAGAAAATTCTAAAGTTCTTTGGGCCTCAAAATTAGCCATCAATCATTTCCTTGGAAATATTGTTGAAGACAAAAGAATCTCTATTTCTATCATTAATGTAGTCAACGTTCTCACCATTCACTGCATGTCTCTTTTTGCTATGATGACCCATTCCAATTTCATCCAAAATTATGCTCCAAAGTTTATAGTTCCTCGTGCCTATGAACATGTGGTGCAATTATTTAACCACATGAACTGCACAAGTGCAACATCGCATGCCAGCCTTTTCTCGGCCTGTGTGAAAGAGGTGTCCTCTCATTGGAATGCACAGAAGTTATTTACAGAGTGTAAGATTCTTCTCAATAGAGCTATGAGCTACTTAGTTGGATCCTACAAACGAGCTCAGAAATACCCATTCCTTAAGTTTGGTCTACAGAGGTTCACAGGTAGTTCTTCCACTCTGCAATGTCTTGTGCTAACACTCACTCTCATTGGTAATCTGTCCATGATTCAAGATGTACAAAAATATGATGTCAAGATATTTAGCATGTTCAAAGTGTTTGCTGATAAAAATGAAGCAGTCCCCAATTATGTCAATAAAGTGCTTACATTTTATCAGATGCATCCACCAGGTCAAGGCTATCGTCGAACTCATGGTTTTTTTGAACTAGTGAAAATATTACTGACAATTGCTGAGAAAGACACTACAATGTCAATGATCATGTTTACACAGAAGGACAGCAAGCAAGGCCACATCAAACTCATGGCTATGACAAAAGATGGTGGCTTTGTGAACAAGCCAGTACTATCAAGTCGTTTGAACTTGAATTCACCTGCAGGTGTGTGTGCACCACTACCACCAGTGGAAGCCATCCTTCAACCTCTCACACAACATGTGGACCAAACCATGAGTGAGACTGACAATCCTTCCAGTTTAATTCCATCGAATGCACCTGGTTTTCCTCACTCTGTGAATACCAAACAGCCATACTCAGCACTTCACTCATCAGCTTCCTTTTCCTCTTGTGTTGACCATATGCCTCCTGTAAAGAGCTATTCACTTTCAGCTTCAGCTGAACCGTTTATCCCAGAAGAATATCCCACCAACATATCCTCACCTCTGCAAGTCCCTTCTTCGGCACATATGCTGCAGTCCAGCCTTAATAGTGGAGCCTCTCCTGGCACTGGACTGTCCAGTTCCACTGACTTCAGTGAACAGTTCCACCACATTGATGACCAATATTCCCTCGAAAATGAAGCTGGTGCTGATGAAGATTCTACTATAGAAGATGATTTGGAGGATGGTTACCTGTTAACTCAACCACAGACACGATCAGTGGGCATAGACCCTAGCTTAGTTACGGAGGACATCATAGACAGTGAAAACAACTTCTGTAATGCCTGTGGTGTCAATTACCAACCAGAGGATGAAGGCGACATGGCAGAAATATTAGGAAAGCCAATTCTGGAGAGTTTCTGCAGTCATGTTACTTCAAATGCACACTCTGAGAGAAGTCAAACCTTCTGTCTCTTCTTGAAAGCTGTGGATAATAACGAACTTTTGAATTTAGCAGAAGAAATGTTCAAACAATGTCTTGACATTAAAGAAGCAATTGGAACCGACCTGCTTGATCGTGCCATTGATAATTTAAAGGAAGAAATTAATAAGTACAACATAAATATCTCTGAAGTCAATGATGACAGGAATTGGAAAATTGGTATTAAGAATATTTCTGAATCAAATAAAACTTTTGAGTTCCTCCTGAAGAAAGTTAATGACCAGCTCCAGAATTCTAATTTTGCCCAACTTAAGGAAAACCTCGAGATGAAGGAAGGAATGATGGAATTGGAGGAAGACCAAGATGAGATTGAAAAGTTGAGTGAATCTTATGTTAACAATGTGGACCACTTACCAATTGATACACATAAAAAAGGTCAAGCCAGAACTGAAAAAGAGAAAGTCATGTCTCGTGCTAAGAAGAGGGACAAGAAAAGGAAAAGGAAAGTTTAACCATCTTAACAATCTAGCTCGCTACTTATTTGAAACAGAAATTCAACGTTTCCATACATTTCTTTATTTTCTTACTTTTCATTACACTTCTAATTTATTTATGTAACTATACAATATTTCTTCTTATCCCCTCATTCTAAATATATATTCAACCAACCTTTGAGAAATTATTTCAATGGTGACAATTCTCAGTTTATTATTGGAGAAGAAGGAACATCCATCACACACCCTTACCTGCCTTCCCACTTCTTATCGTGGATATAATATATTATACGTTTAGATAGCTGTCATATCTTTTGGTTTGTAGATATGTATGTGTGTGTGTCTATGCAAAATGGCCAAACCCTTGGACAAAAAAGAAAGAAGAATTCAGGGTTTCCACCTGGCATACCAAGATGGTTTACAGACTAGAATTTTTAGAATATCACCACCCCTTAGTGGGGAGAATTCAATTTTTTCATGCCAAAAAAATAAGTTCCCTAAAAATTGGCCTTGGTTGGAATCTTCCAGGGCAGTAATACAACCAACCAACAACTAAAAGATTTTTTAAAAAAGAAGAAAAAAAGGGGGGGGGGGGGGGGATCATATGCAAAATTTCGGCCTGATGGGTATTTTTATTCGCTTTAGGTTACCAAAACTACTTCTTGTGGGTGTGGCTATGACAAAACCATTCCTATTACCACACCCACATGTGGTTAATAATGCTCACTTGGAGACTGCAAGCTAAAAATTTCAGCATGGTGCAACTATGACAAAACCACACCTAGCCCTAGCCCACATGTGATTAATAATGCTTGCCCAGTTACTTGGAAACTGTATGCCAAATTTTAACCTCATTGGTCCTTTGATAAGTCTATGGTAACCACAACTTCCTGTTGATGTGACAATGAAACCACACCCATATGGTTAGTAATGCTTACACAGGTGCTTGGAGAGCTCATACTAAATTTCTGCATGATTAGTCTTGATTGCTTTTATATAGCGGTCAAAACTTCCTATGGGTGCAACTACAACAAAACCACACCCATATGCAGTTAATAATGCTCACCCAGTTATTTGGAGACTGTATACCAAATTTCGGCCTTTTTGGTCTAAGGGTTTGCCAGTGACACACAAACACACAAACCAGCTATTAGCATATACCCGGTGTTGCCCGGCCAATATCAACATGAAACATTATAGAAACCACTCAAATTTTGGCCTGGTTAGCCCTTTAATTAACTTTGGGTAGCCAAAAAAAACTTCCAGTGTGTGTGACTAATACAAAACCACACACATTGCCACACCCAAATGTTAATAATGCTCACCCAATTACTTGGACTCAATATGCCAAATTTGAGCATGATTAGTCAATAATGAGTATTTGGCAGGCATAATGATGTCGTATGGGTGTGGCCAGGACCAAACTACACCCAGTGACACACATGTGATCAGTAATGCTCACCCAGTTTTTTGGAAATCTCATTCCAAATTTAATTCTGGTTGGTTGTTTCGTTAGGTTTGAATAGCCAAAACAACTTCCTGTGGCTATGGCCAGACCACACCCATATTGGGCTAATAATGCTTTCCTTAGTACTTGGAGACCACACACCCAAATTTTGCCTGATTGGTCTCTGATCAACTTTTTTAAAGCAAAAATTACTTCCTGTGGGTGTGGCTATGACCAAACTACACCCATTACCATGCCCACATGTGTTTAATAATGCTCACCCGGGTTCTAGGAGACTATATACTGAATTTCAGCCTTTTTGGTTCAAGTGTTTAGCCGTCATTTACCAAACCAAAATTTATATTAAAGTGTGTTTGTTGATCTAACTCCTTTGGTCCAAGTGTAATTCAGAAATTTTTTTTACACACGAATGGGAAGAGGTGTAGCTAGGGGAGATCCCACCCATCCAACCCATGTTGCTCCCAAAGTCAAGTTGTGTATGTTTACCATGTAATAAGTCTGTTACTCCAAGGGTTTGTATGGTCAAAGTACCATTTTTGGCTTTTTTGGAGGGCCTGACATGAACACAGAAATGGGTGTGGTCATATACATGTACTTAAAACATTCCTCAGATTACATAGATTCTAAATATATATGGGTTCATTGGTCTAACTCCCAAGGTTCAAGTGTTTCTGCTGAAATACCATTTTTGGCATTAATAGCCTTACACAGGGAAAGGAAGAGGTGTGGCCAGGTGGGACCAAGCCCATGTTACTCCCACAGTGAAGTTGTGTATATATATATATATATATATATCCAATGATTTTTCTGGCAAAATACCATTTTTTGGCTTTTTCTCATTACCATGGTAACCATTTCCCAGATTTTTTTTGTCCATGTTTTAAGTTGGTTCAAAACCTATCATCATGCCAAGTTTCAGAGAAATCCACCCACAGGTTTGGCCAGAATGATGGTACAAACTGACAGACACAAAAACTGACACACAGACAGACAGACAGACAGACAGACAGACAGACCAACATCTCCTTACACACACACACACACACACACACACACACACACACACACACACACACACACACACACATGACATTTCTACAGGAGGTGTGACCCAGCCCATTTGTCTACCAGAGTCAAGTTGTTTGCATGCCGTCAGTCCATGAATTAGACTAAACGTAAGTATCATAAATAGAGAGAGCCAGGTGCTGCTAGGTGACCAAAAATTTGAAGTCAAAAACCATCGAATGTGTAGGATGCTTATATCCTGGAGAGAAGATTTCATTTGGTATAGAGATTTAACAGGAAAAAGGTGTAACCAAGTGAGACCCAGTCTATATCCAAGGGTTTGGTGGTATTTTTGCCTGATGTGACTCACCCCATGCTGCTCCTTGGAGTCCCAAGTTTTAGGTCTGTAACTCCATGGTTTTATCCTACCAATTGGGTGTTTTGAAACTCCCATACATACCTACTGTAAGGTGTGGTCAGGTGTCCCTTCTTTGGGGGGGAGAGCAGTTCAGTACACTCTCAGTTTAATACATGCTACCAAAAATTAACTATAAGCTATCCTGAGAAACCACATCCTACCTTGCACTGCAAAATTTCGAAGGTACAAGGGAATTCATTGCTAATGGGGATTTTTTTTAAAAAGTAAATTATTTTGATATTTGGTTATTGAAATGCAAGTTTTCAAAAGTGATTGATGGTATGTATTGGTGGCATAATCACAATGGTTATTCTTTGAGACTAAATGGTTTACAAAATACAAACAAACAACAACAACAAAAAAAAAAGGGAATGGACCAAGGAACCTTGGTTTTGCATGCTAAAAATGGAATTATTGCACGCAGAAAGAAGGAAATAAAAAAGGAAGATGGGGTGGAAAGGAGCTCACACTCTAAAGGAAGTGAGAATTGATTGGAGGAACCTGTTTTCAACTATTGGTATCTCTTTTTGTGGCTGCATTACGAGTTGGTATCCCTTCTCATCTCCACATAGCCATCAACAGATCCTCTGATTACAAACAGAAAATGTTGTGCACCTTGGAATTCTTAATAATTAATTGATTTATGATGAGAATTGGGAAATTGAGGGTCAAAAACAATTTAGATGAATATTCCACCATTGCAAGCCAAACTGCAAAGGGCTGGGTTGTTAGAGTATTCACCAAAATAGACCAATCCATTATGATGAAACCATGAGGACATTTGTCTTGTATGAGAAAACAGAATAGAGAGAGCATTTAGAAGATTTTGAAATTTATATATAGACAGGGGAAAACCAGCCATACTGGCTGTTTGTTTGTTGTTTGTTTTTTTGTTTTGTTTTGTTTTGTTTTCCTTCAATATAGTTAAGAAATTGTCTAAATTGCTTGATATATTATGTGGGGATTTGTTATATTATTATATATTTATTATTTTATACATAATAATAGTGGGATGGGATAGTATAATATATGTATCAATTTGAAAGAATAGCCAGAGAGTGAAATGGGAAAATTATAGAGGACTATACTAAATGCCCATGCCAGTCCAGGATACAAACTTATGACTTTAAACTGGGGAGACCTGAGCCATATTTAATTGGGCATGGTTTCTTAGGGTTTTTTTTTTTTTTTTTTTTTTTTTTTTTTTTTTTTTGAAAGGGTAACATTTGAATTCCTTCTTTTCTTTGATGAAACTCAATCTATGCACTCCCAGTGCTACCCTAAATAGACTGTAAAACATTTGTGGTAATTAAAATTTCCATTTGGGAGTAGTATTACTTACTGGCAGACAGACACTTGTAAACTATATAGAGTATGAGATAATATTTGCTTTTAATAAATCATAATCATACAGCATGCACATGCATCTGGTCATGATTTAATGTACAGCAAAAATAATATGAAGGGGAAATTATAGGTCTTGTAATATAATAATTCCTCGATGCTACATTTATATTTCTCCTTTATTTACTTGATCTTGCACTTCCTTAAGCCTATGTGTGACAGATAAGGTGCAGAGGTGTCCCCATAGGTGCAGGGGTGTTCCCATAGGTGCAGGGGTGTTCCTATGTGTAGCAGACATAGGCAAGGGGTGTTCCCATAGGTGCAGAGGTGTTACCATAGGTGCAAGGGTGTTCCTCGGTAAATATAAGGAAGTCACAGCCTACTAAGTCATCATAGTCTCCTCTGACTCACCAGAACACATACACATTGGGTGAGCCATCCATGGCCACTGTTCTACCTCATACCCACTAGTCCAGGAAACAAAACACACCTAAACATGGTTGACATATATCTAGACAGTACATATCTATATTTCACACACTGTTGACTCTAATAAGGACTCTCTCTACAAATGACAAAAAGAATATTTAGTCTCATGCTTGTGTTTATCTACTCTCATCAAGAATAAAAGTCAATAGAATATTGTGATATTATATTGGTGGCATCAAATAATTGTATTGTTTTACAACAATATCTATTAATGTTGTAATGAGGCTTGATAAAATATTATTCTTTTTCACTTTTTTTTCACTCATAATACTGACACTTGCAGCATTTGGGCATTCATGGAGACTCAGTCCATGCACCCATTCAATCCTAAGAAATCTCTTCCACCGATCAGACAAGTGTTCCATTCCAAGCTTCAGCTGTTATATACTGAATTACATTCAAACAGGTCAACAAAACATTAGAATAGTTAGCATTAGTTACTTTGACTTCCTCTCTGGTGTATGGACTAGGAGTGCTTGTTATGTACAGTGACATGTACTCATAGCACATATTGAGAAGCCTCAGGATTTTCAAACTACTTCAATGAAGTAAAGGTTTTCAGAAAGATATGGTATCCTGAAATAAACAGATTAAAAGTACCACCCCTGCATTGGAGGGACCTACAGGCACCTTAAAATAGAAGGATTCCTCCATGAAATAAAATTCGCAGCATGCGCAATAATGCTGTGCAGTTCGCGTGGAGGGAAGAACTGCCACGCGCAAACTTAAAGAAAGAACTGCTGCAAAAATACAAAAAATATATCCAGCATATCAAACTTCCCTTCAGTCCATTATTCTTGGAATATGAACTCCAGTCAGAGGAGAAAGTTTAAGCCCCCTTTGAAGCAGCAGGTTACATCTGAAGCAGAAAGAGAACAGGAGAAATCAGTCACCACCACACCATCCTTATCTTTACCACCATCACAAGTCCATACACTTCTCTCTTACTGTGAGGGTAAGGAGAGTACTGTCTTATCTTCAAGAGAGAATACCACCTCAGATACAATAAGGAAGAAAAGGATGTATCAATATTCCTTTGCAAAAGGTAGAAAACCAGAAATTGCAAAGAACCAAATATTCAGAACAAAGAACATGGCACACACAGCTGAACACAGCCATGCAGCAGACGTTTATGAATTCCCACTTACTCCAGCAAACACTGCAGTGACAGCACCTATGCCAACCAGGGAACAAATTAGGACCAAAATTCAGGTTGGTATGTACTTGTATATAGCTAGTTGGACATAGAGCCAACTTGGTTCAATAGATATAGACCAACTCCCACAGAGTCATGAGTTGTGCTGTTAGGTTGAATGGCCAATCACCTGTCTTCCATTCTTTCCTATGACCCACACTTTTCTGATCCACATTCCTATAGACTGTGGCACATCTCATCAACAAAAAAAAAAAAAAAAAAAAAAAAAAAAAAAAAAAAAAAAAAAAAAAAAAAAAAAAAAAATTATGTGATGATAAAAAAGGCAACAAGAAAAAAAAGTTATTTTCAGGCCAAAAAAAGGCAAAAAAACCAACAAAATTTTCAACACACATGCAAAGGTTGGCATGTCCTTGGACTACCAATGATGATGGGAAAAGAATTATTCAAACATTACCTTAGAGCAACTACTCCTGTTCTACACAAGGGTACACTTCAGTAGTGAATTTGTATGAATGCTTGTATAGTGTATTGCTGTAGTTCTCCTTATCTGTGCCATCCCAACTGGATGTAAATGCTAATTGTATTATACACTTTGTAAATAATGTAATAGTTCAGAGATAATTAATGTTTGCTTTCTCCCTTTTTGCATACTATAAACTGCATCTAGTCACAGCAACGACTTACAAATATTTTAGTTGGTATAAACACAAGAAACCACACACAGTTTTGTGAGATATGTGTTATGTAACCATAGAAGTACTCAGAACTGTTTGTAGGGTAGATTTCTATTGGCAGAAAGATATGAACTTTCAGGTTTGCTTAAACACACAGGAAGAGCGTAATAAAAATTTTTAAAAAGAGACGCCTAATGAAATCCCTATAATTCTACAAAACAAGGGGCAATTTGGCTGAAATCTGCAAGAAAAAGGAAGGTGAAAAAATAAGTTCTCCTAACCCCCCCCCCCCCCTCCTTGGGAAATGGCAAATTTTTTCAACTCAAATTGAGAAATGATTTCATTATGTGGCTACCGCCCTCACTGGAGGAGGTAACTATGTATGTGGCTACCCTCAATAGAGGAGGTAACTATGTATGTTGCTACCCTCACTGGAGGAGATAACTATGTATGTGGCTGCATTGTCCACTGAGCATTGGTAAAGGTTGAACCAGGTCACTGATGAGCTACTCAAACACTCATTCCAGCAGATACTAACATTATTCAATATTGTTGTGTGCACACGCACACACTCTCTCTCTCTCTACAGGTGTTAGTGGATGCTACAGTGCTGAAACAAATTGCTCAAACAAGAGATGAAATAAGAATTGTGAGACAAGAACAGTCTAGAAGGAACACTACTAGTAGTATCCACCCACTACAAGAAGCATCTGGACATCAGAACTACACTACCCAAGTAAACAGGCACACCCTTCCAATGGGTAAGGGATTTCCTGGATACACAACTCTACAATGGAAGCCTGGCGAGCATAGTTGCACCAAAGCCAGTGCCAATGTCAACAAGCTCATTCCCAAGGGAACAGAAGAACAGCTCAGTTGTGAAAGAGAACAGTGATGCTCTGTGTGGTATGGTGTGGTAGGTGGGGACTGAGTGTGATATGAAAGAACACTGCATGTAGGCATCAGTAGTCAGTCAGTCTTTTAGAGTGCTGCACATGTACTGTGGTATCATGGGATGTGTGCATACATAAGAGTGTTAGTTCTCAGTGAGACATGTTTCCAGTGAGTTCTGCAACCTCTTGGCAGCAGCAGATACCAGGTGCTGCAGCCCATCATCAGCTGTTTCCACAGTCAAGGAGGCCGGGTCCAACAAGGCCCGTCCTGTATCCACCAGGATCTCTATCTTGTCTGCCTCCTCCAGACACCACGTCACATTGTGTGCCCCAAACATCTCACTCATGAGACGCAAAAGACGGTCTGGGAACTTGCTGTCCCTCTTCTTTGCAATTGCTTCTTTATCTGCAAGACAACAACTTCATAAACAACTGCTCCGTACTTCAAAATGGTGGTCACAAAGTAAGTCTGAGTAATGGTCCATCCACAGATTTACAGCAAACCCTCAAACCAAAAAGTTAAATATAGCTGTCACTGATACAGCTCATTAAAGTGGGTGTGGTCTTAATAAAATGCCTTCTCTTGTCTAGGGCTTGGATTGTGAGGAGATAAAACAAAACCCAAGCTAGCACACACACACACACACACACACACACACACACACACACACACACACACACACACACACACACACACACACACACACACACACACACACACACACACACACACACACACACACACACACACACACACACACACACACACACACACACACACACACACACACACACACACACACACAAATGGCTGCCTTGGCACAGAGGGTACATGTACACACACATTATCATATGATTGGTTACACCAGGTGTTACTTGAGCCCTTCTCTCACCTCCTCAGTAAAAACTATGTCCTATTGCACTTGCATGAAAACACCACCATGGAAATGAAAATTATTATCTGAGCTTTCTGGGTGAGGAGGGGGGAGGGAGGGATTTGCTGGTTTATTTTCTTGGCAATGGAGGAAAAGTTTCTGGTTCTTCTTCAATGTATTTCCTTCCCTATTGAATATAAATAGAAGAAACTGCTTGTGATTCTAATTAAAACACAATAAAAACATTTGTCCTGTTCCCTACAACAAAACAATACAGTGTTCTAAGGTCTGCATTTACGTCCTCATTGGTGCATTCGACTTTATAGAAAATATAATCAAATTAAAACTACATTGGACTGTTCTACATATCGTAGTAGTCCATTTGCATTCATTTTGCAGTCACACAATTTCTTAGGAAACTAAAAATAATCGGACCTTTTCCAATATTTCAGAAGCCATAATAAATAGATAGGTATGCAGTCCTCCAATATCTACTAATGAAGCTACACAATAGATGGTGTTGTACACATTGTGTCAGTGGGAACATGGGGAGACCCTCTGTGCTAGACCATGCGGCAGGCAGTCCCACTCTTACTGCACACACCCACACAAGCACACACTCGTACTGCACACACCCACACAAGCACACACTCGTACTGCACACACCCACACACTCGTACTGCACATGCCCACACACTCCTACTGCACATTCCCACATACTCGTATTGCACATGCCCACACACTCGCACTGCACACGCCCACACACTCCTACTGCACACACTGCACATGCCCACACACTCCTACTGCACACACGCACAAACTGCACACGCCCACACACTCCTACTGCACATGCCCACACTCCTACTGCACATACCCACATACTCGTATTGCACACACTCCCACTGCACACACTCCCACTGCACACACTCCCACTGCACACACTCCCACTGCACACACTCCCACTGCACACACTCCCACTGCACACACTCCCACTGCACACACTCCCACTGCACACACTCCCACTGCACACACTCCCACTGCACACACTCCCACTGCACACACTCCTACTGCACACACTCCCACTGCACACACTCCCACTGCACACACTCCCACTGCACACACTCCCACTGCACACACTCCCACTGCACACACTCCCACTGCACACACTCCCACTGCACACACTCCCACTGCACACACTCCCACTGCACACACTCCCACTGCCCCCACTGCACACACTCCCACTGCACACACTCCCACTGCACACACTCCCACTGCACACACTCCCACTGCACACACTCCCACTGCACACACTCCCACTGCACACACTCCCACTGCACACACTCCCACTGCACACACTCCCACTGCACACACTCCCACTGCACACACTCCCACTGCACACACTCCCACTGCACACACTCCCACTGCACACACTCCCACTGCACACACTCCCACTGCACACACTCCCACTGCACACACTCCCACTGCACACACTCCCACTGCACACACTCCCACTGCACACACTCCTACTGCACATGCCCACATACTCCTACTGCACACGCACGCACGCACACACACACTCGTACTGCATACGCCCACACACTCCTTGCACACGCCCACACACTCCTTGCACACGCCCACACACTCCTTGCACACGCCCACACACTCCTTGCACACGCCCACACACTCCTTGCACACGCCCACACACTCCTACTGCACACGCCCACACACTCCTACTGCACACGCCCACACACTCATACTGCACATGCTCACCATCTAGACACATGTGGTCGCAGTGAGCCTCCACCTGCAGCACAACTGCCAACACAGAGTCGGCGTACATGTCGTGCAGACTGTCAGACGGCCACTGCAGACACATGGGTGGGCATTAAATAGGAACACAGTGACCTAGTATGTGACAGCAGAGACAGACAGACAGACAGACTTACTTCCAAGACCACATAGCCATCCTCCTTAACCACGGCCACTGTGCCTTCAAATAACTGCCATAAAAAAATTTAAAAATCAAAAATCAAAAACAAACTAACTCATAAAAACATGTACTAAATAACAAATAGAACACTCTGCCTCAGGCCCACAAACTTGTTGACTCCCCATCACATTTCTCATCACAACAAACACTTCCCTCCCTTCACTATGTCACACTTAACTATCTCCAATCAGCCATGATCCACACACAACCATAGATAGCTTCTTGCAAGGCAATGTACAGAGACTCACCAGAACATGCATTCACACAGAGTGTTTCCATAGTTACCTTGATAGTGAGTCTGCCGTTCACCATATACTGCTCTGCATCAGACGACAGAAGTTTGAGTTTGTGGAGAAGGAGAGAGTACGGAGCAAAGAATTGCACCACCTGCCTCTGACACAGAGAGCTGGTGGTCAGCTCTGTGTAGTCTAGAGTGTGGACATGTGGACACTGTCAGTGTGTGGACATGTGGACACTGTCAGTGTGTGGACAAACACATGTGGTCACTGTCAGTGTGTGGACATATACATGTGGACACTGTCAGTGTGTGGACAAATACATGTGGACACTGTCAGTGCGTGGACTAATACATGTGGACACTGTCAGTGTGTGGACAAATATATGTGGACACCGTCAGTGCGTGGACTAATACATGTGGACACTGTCAGTGTGTGGACAAATATATGTGGACACCATCAGTGCGTGGACTAATACATGTGGACACTCAGTGTGTGGACTAATACATGTGGACACTGTCAGTGTGTGGACAAATACATGTGGACACTGTCAGTGCGTGGACTAATACATGTGGACACTGTCAGTGTGTGGACAAATATATGTGGACACCGTCAGTGCGTGGACTAATACATGTGGACACTGTCAGTGTGTGGACAAATATATGTGGACACCATCAGTGCGTGGACTAATACATGTGGACACTCAGTGTGTGGACTAATACATGTGGACACTGTCAGTGTGTGGACAAATATATGTGGACACTGTCAGTGTGTGGACAAATACATGTGGACACTGTCAGTGTGTGGACAAACACATGTGGACACTGTCAGTGTGTGGACAAATACATGTGGACACTGTTAGTGCGTGGACTAATACATGTGGACACTGTCAGTGTGTGGACAAACACATGTGGACACGGTCAGTGCGTGGACTAATACATGTGGACACTCAGTGTGTGGACTAATACAATTGGACACTGTCAGTGTGTGGACTAATACATGTGGACACTCAGTGTGTGGACTAATACATGTGGACACTGTCAGTGTGTGGACTAATACATGTGGACACTGTCAGTGTGTGGACAAATACATGTGGACACTGTCAGTGTGTGGACAAACACATGTGAACACTGTTAGTGCGTGGACTAATACATGTGGACACAGTCAGTGTGTGGATAAACACATGTGGACACTCAGTGCATGGACTAATACATGTGGACACTGTGTGTGTGGGTGAGTGGATGGGTGGGTGTATCAATGTGTAGGTGTTTGTGGTATATGAGCCTCCTCACTCACTGCCGAGGTCCGAGGGGTGGATGAGATGGTAATTGAAGCCTCTCTTCACCAGCACTCCTGACAGTTTGAGTTCATCGACAGGCTCGGAGGTGGCCAAGGACCCCATGACCTTGGCCATCTTCTCTCCCCTGAAGTACAGCTCCACGGCTGTCGTGTTGCGTGGCGTGTGCACCTCCAGGCTCATCTCCTCATGGTCCTCATATTCACGCAATACAGCTGCTTTTAGACGAGCCATCTCGTTGGACTCACCATGGACCAACACCTGAGGGATGTCAACATGTTGACACAGATTGAGTGGAATCAAGATGTTGACACAGATTGAGTGAAATCAACATATTGACACAGATTGAGCCAAATCAACATATTGACACAGATTGAGTGGAATCAACATGTTGAAACAGATGGAGGGGAATCAACATGTTGAAACAGATGGAGGGGAATCAACATGTTGAAACAGATGGAGGGGAATCAACATGTTGACACAGATTGAGGGAAATCAACATTTTGACGGATTGAGTGGAATCAAATGTTGACACAAATGGAGTAGAATCACAATGATAAATTAGTGAGTGAGCATTGCCAGCCGTAGAACAGTGTGGCTGGTGACAAGCACATGGACAGGTTGAGTCGTAACTACTATAGGCATCCAACTCATTGTCAGACTAACAGTGGCTTTAGCTGGGACAAGACATTATAGACTCCACACAGATAAACAACTATGCAAGGCCATGGCTGTTGGCTGGGGGAGGTGACTACTGCACAGACACATGCTCACACACACACACTCACCAACACACACATGCACACACACACAACTTTGCTCATTGGTGAACCTAACATACGATGTGAGGAGGCTTGACGTCTCTGATGAACTGACTGGTGCCCTCGTAGTCCGTGTGAGCAGCAAAGGAAATGTAGTCTGCAACAGAAGTAAACCTCAGCATAGCAACAACCACCTTACATATGTGTACACACCACCTCACACATGTGTACACACCACCTCACACATGTGTACACACCACCTTTGCATCCATTAGGGGCAACTCACCAACAGACATGCGGAGAGGCAACTTCTGTCCTGTGGCAGTCACTATCTCCGATGGCGACGACAACACACTCTAATAGGGAGATGCAATAACACACACACACACACACACACACACACACACACACACACATACACACACACACACACACACACACACACACACACACACACCGACACACACACCGACACACACACCGACACACACACCCACACACACATAGTAAATATAACAACACATACAGTACATATAACACACACATAGAGTGCATATAGACATCACACTGACTAGGACCTGTGATTTAAGTCAGCCTAGCATATAATTATGCAGGACCACACCACTCAAGGGAGGGGGAGGGGTTTGGGCCGTGACTACAGGCCACACTGTCTGACTCAGGACCACACCACTCAAGGGAGGGGGAGGGGTTTGGGCCGTGACTACAGGCCACACTGTCTGACTCAGGACCACACCACTCAAGGGAGGGGGAGGGGTTTGGGCCATGACTACAGGCCACACTGTCTGACTCAGGACCACACCACTCAAGGGAGGGGGAGGGGTTTGGGCCGTGACTACAGGCCACACTGTCTGACTCAGGACCACACCACTCAAGGGAGGGGGAGGGGTTTGGGCCATGACTACAGGCCACACTGTCTGACTCAGGACCACACCACTCAAGGGAGGGGGAGGGGTTTGGGCCATGACTACAGGCCACACTGTCTGACTCAGGACCACACCACTCAAGGGAGGGGACTACATGAGGTCCTTGAACTACACTCCCCACAGAATAGAGCCACTTCTCCTCTGACCTTTGCCAGGGTTCCCTCCACGCAGTACCCAGCCACGATCAGTCCATTCCTCTTGTCGGTGCACCACGCCTCAAATAGTTGCCGTGACAACCCACCCTGCATCATGCCCGGGCTAGCCATGATCACACATGGACCAACATCATCAAACTGGTCCACACTCTGCACAACAACAAACAAACAAATAAACAAACATGATCATCTCTACATCATCACACCAGCAACACTGAGGGGGAGGTGTGCACGTGTGTGTGTGTGTTATTTAGACCAGGTTGCAGCAAAAAAATTCATTTCAATGTTATCTTCTATGCCTTGAGGTGACAAGTGCCCACCCTACCCCAACCCTCTCCTCCCCACCCCTTCCCACCCGACACCTCCAGCCCCAGGCATGGTGTCAGGGAAACCCCTGAGAAAAGAGGCAAGAAGTCTGGGAACAATTGTAGACAGAAACCGGACCTGCAAGAGACAGAGACAGGAAGTCGATTGGCTAGGGTGAACTGATGACATCATCAGACTGTTATTATGTAAAGGATAGAACATTGTTAAAGGAGAGTGATTCACTGATTATTGAGGATTTATTAGCAGATTGTGTAGTTGTTAAGTTGGGTAGTTGAGTTGTGTTAGTGAACTGATATGTCACTAGCTATAGTGTTTCTATTGTGAACACTTTCATCTGCTGCACCATTTGCGGCCCATCATACCAATTCTGTGCTTGAAGAGGGATGAAGTCAGTTTGGGGGAGAACTGAGTTTGGCTTGTGTTGGTTAAAGAAGGACCCAGGCGTCCCGTGCAAGTGTGAACAACTTTATTTATAGTAAAACTTATTGGATAAGTGGAGGACAGGGGAAATTCCCGTCACACATGGCCACAGGCCGCCCACCTTGAGGTTGGATATATGCTTGAAGACAAATGGGTTGGAGATAGAAATCTGTCTCCTTATCTTCTCATTCATGGCTCCTATGAACGTCTGGTAGACTATCAACACACAGACAGACAGACAGACAGACAGACAGACAGACAGACAGACAGACAGACAGACAGACAGACAGACAGACAGACAGACAGACAGACAGACAGACAGACAGACAGACAGACAGACAGACAGACAGACAGACAGACAGACAGACAGACAGACAGACAGGCAGACAAGAGATCACAGACAACCACAGCAACAAGACAATGGGGAGAGGGTTGACAGGAGTGAGGAGAGATGGACAAGGGCCACAGAGAACAGGACAGGAGTAAGGAGAGATGGACAAGGGCCACAGAGAACAGGACTAGAGTGAGGAGAGATGGACAAGGGCCACAGAGAACAGGACAGGAGTAAGGAGAGATGGACAAGGGCCACAGAGAACAGGACTAGAGTGAGGAGAGATGGACAAGGGCCACAGAGAACAGGACTAGAGTGAGGAGAGATGGACAAGGGCCACAGAGAACAGGACTAGAGTGAGGAAAGATGGACAATGGTCACAAGAACAGGACTGGAGTGAGAATATGGAATTAATACATAAAAACTATTAAAGATTGTTAAAACATGTCATCATCAAGAAAAACGAAGGAGAAAGGTCAGAGGTCATCGAGCATATGATGCTAGAGTAAAAGAAAATATGACTAGCAAACAGAGCAATTGTGGGAGGGGCCACTATGTGGGAGGGGTCACATATGTGGGAGGGGGCGATACCTGCCATGCACTTCTGGGCCAGAGAGGAGGCGTAGTAGATGGGGATGTCGTGTAGTTCTGGATGTGCTGACCAGTACTCGTCTGCAGGAGGCAAGCAACACAAACTATCAACACACGCCACAACAATGAGGCAACATCAGGAGTGAGGTTGAGACAGTGTGGCAACACACACTATCAACACACGCCACAACAATGAGGCAACATCAGGAGTGAGGTTGAGACAGTGTGGCAACACACACTATCAACACACATCTAAACAATGAGGCAACATCAGGAGTGAGGTTGAGACAGTGTGGCAACACACACTATCAACACACATCTAAACAATGAGGCAACATCAGGAGTGAGGTTGAGACAGTGTGGCAACACACACTATCAACACACACCACAACAATGAGGCAACATCAGGAGTGAGGTTGAGACAGTGTGGCAACACACACTATCAACACACACCACAACAATGAGGCAACATCAGGAGTGAGGTTGAGACAGTGTGGCAACACACACTATCAACACACACCACAACAATGAGGCAACATCAGGAGTGAGGTTGAGACAGTGTGGCAACACACACTATCAACACACACCACAACAATGAGGCAACATCAGGAGTGAGGTTGAGACAGTGTGGCAACACACACTATCAACACACACCACAACAATGAGGCAACATCAGGAGTGAGGTTGAGACAGTGTGGCAACACACACTATCAACACACACCACAACAATGAGGCAACATCAGGAGTGAGGTTGAGACAGTGTGGCAACACACTATCAACACACACCACAACAATGAGGCAACATCAGGAGTGAGGTTGAGACAGTGTGGCAACACACACTATCAACACACATCTAAACAATGAGGCAACATGCAGGGAAACTTGCCAAGGATGAGAAGAAGTTCTTGAGCTCTTCCCAAGGCAAAGACCGGGATAAGGCAACGCCCACCTCTAGTGACGACATCGTGCACCACAGCTACGACAAGACATGTGGAGACATCAATACAGTGTAACACTGCATCACTATAACCTCCTCCACCATCACAAGAAGTGGAGGTAAGCCAAGATGATTGACTCACTGGTGAAGCGGGACTCGCGACTCTCCCTAGATTCGTGCACATGTACTCCAAATGTGGCCTCCTAACACAACACACACAGAGGAACATACACAGCAATCAGATAGGAAGTGAAACAGGAAGTAAACACAGACACACACATGAGTATGTCGGGGGAAAGGGAAGGACTTACACAGATGAGTATGTCGGGGGGAGAGGGAGGGACTCACATAGATGAGTATGTCGGGGGGAGAGGGAGGGACTCACACAGATGAGTATGTCGGGGGAAAGGGGGGGACTCACACAGATGAGTATGTCAGGGGAGGGGGAGGGACTCACATAGATGAGTATGTCGGGGGAAAGGGAGGGACTCACACAGATGAGTATGTCGGGGGAAAGGGAGGGACTCACACAGATGAGTATGTCGGGGGGAGAGGGAGGGACTCACACAGATGAGGATGTCAGGGGAGGTCTGGGGGACTTCTGCGGCCATCAGGTGACGGTCTTCCTCACAAGAGAAATCCCCTGTGTAGAGGACTTTGACCCCTGCTATCTCTATCAAAAACATGGCCGCCCCCAGCACATGTCCTGCGTGGTAGGAGGAGAACTTGATGCCATTGACATCCACTTCCTACAGCAATCAGTACACCAACAACAGCATAAATGACATGGAATGAAACAACACCAATGAAGGGAAATATACAGTGGTTGACAGTAACCATGGAAATTGTGTTTATACAGCAGAAACAACAGTAGTCCCAGCAGAACAACAGCCATGGCAACAACAAGCCAACAAGAGTGATCGCAGACTGTGCAGGACTGTCTGGTCAAGCATGAACATGTGTCTGCATTCTTAGTGGGCACTCTGAAGCTCCAGATAGACCGGGCTACTCCCTCTCTCCCCCTCACCACCCCCCCCCCCCCCCCCCCCCCTTATGCTGATGACACCACATCATCAACAGTTGCCCAAGCAGCAGCTCTGTCTCTGGTAGAGGTGGCCACCCTATGGCCTCAGTGGGTCAGCATGGAGGCTGCAGTGCCCGAGGGACACTGTGGACTGCATCCCCACCACTCCAGTGCCACTCTTGTTGATCCTCACCTCACCTCACCTGCTCCTCTGCACCAACACAACAACACCTGCTGCCACTCACTCTGTCAACTGGCAGTGATACACTCCCTGTCCAGTATGCAGTGATGTGTGCACACCATTACAACACTTTACCTAATGTCAGCTCCTTATGGTGAGGTGCATGTCATATAACACACACACACCATTCTACCCACATGAATGCAACCACGCACACACACCCACCCACATACACACCATTCTACCCACATGAACGCAACCACACACACACAACACACACTCACTCACTCACGCACGTACGCACATATGCACACACACACCCACCCACCCACCCACCCACATACACACACCTGACCTGGTGGAAGTTGACAGTCTCAATCTTGTCCATGGACTTTTCTAGATCTTTCTCAGAATAGAGCATCTTGTCTGACCCAATGTTGCTGCATGTCACACAGAGGGATATGCATACATACACATGCATGTGTGTGTGCATGTGTGTGTGCATGTGTGGGTGTGCAAGTGCGTGTGTGTACATGTATGTGGGAGTGCATGTGTGTGGGAGTGTGTGTGTGTGTGTGTGTAGGAGTGTGTGCAAACAAGCATAGTTTGGAGGTGCAAGTGGACAGATATGGCGGCAGTCAGTGTGCTCCCTCCCTCTCTCTCTCTTACCTGACTTTTATGTAGTCGGAGAGGAGCCAGCGGTAAATGGCCTTGGTGGCGTGCGTCATGAACACACGTCCCTTGAATGTCGTCTGGAGGGAGAGAAAGGCATGAAAACATGTAGGACACACACACACACAGCTGCTTCAGTCAACACTCATGCATGCATAATCTATTGTGTACAGAAGAAGTTTGATTCTCTTTTGATATTTGTTTTGTATTGATCAGCAGCACTGACATCAAACAACAACAATAACTTGCTTCTTCAGTTTTAGTTGAGGGGGGACTGCTCTACAAATGAGCAGACAGACACTGTCTGTGGGCAATCTATGTTTCAATCAAGTGAAGGAAACTAAGAAATTTCACATGACAAACACAGCAGTAGTCAGTGACAGTGCCAGAGGAAGAGGAGGTGTGTCTCTGTAGGGCCAGGAAAGTGCCACATTGATAAGTTGCACGGGCTAGGCCAGTGAGCAATTGGTCTAGAGTAGTAGTGGTGGGGGTGGTGGTGGTGTGGTGGTGGTAGTGTTGTGGGTGGTAAGAGAGACCCTTGGCAGGCCACCATGAGGCTCTAGGCTAGCATGCCCAACAGCTACACACAGCTATTGCAGAGGAGGTTTACTAGGTAAGGTGTGGTCCATGACGTACCTTCTCCAGGAACCAGGGCAGGCCTCCGCAGTGGTCCAGGTGGAAGCTGCAACAAACATGTTGTCATGACTACAGTTGCCATGGCTACAGGAGTACAGACATGTTGGTACTCACTGCGTGATGAGGAGGAGATCAATGAGGTCAGCGTCTATCATGTCTGTGTAAGGCAGGGCATCCAGACCAGACAAGCCTGGGTGGATGCCACAGTCTAGCTGGAGTAACACACACACACACACCACACCACACCACACCACACCACACCACACCACACCACACCACACACACCACACGCACACCACATGCACACACCACACCACACACACACCACACGCACACACACCACACCACACCACACACCACACGCACACACCACACACACACGCACACACCACACACACACGCAAACACACACCCACACGCACACACACCACACGCACACACACACACACACACCACACCACACACACACCACACGCGCGCGCGCGCACACACACACACACACACACACACACACACACACACACACACACACACACAAAGAGATAGAGAGATTAGCATATTAATCAAGTTGGGGCGAGGGTGTTGACCTTTGCATGGGTGAGTGACCTTTTTATCAGTGTGTGACCTTTGTACAGGTATCTGAACTCTATGTGGGTGTGGCATGTGAGTGTGGTCAATTGTGAGCTTCAATTTCAAACACTCACATTCTCTCAAACATAATCCTCATGGTAGAAATATTGGAGGGGGAGGGGAGGGGGCAAGGGGGAGGGGAGGGAGTAAGGGGGAGGGGAGGGGGTAAGGGGGAGGGGAGGGGGCAAGGGGGAGGGGAGGGAGTAAGGGGGAGGGGAGGGAGTAAGGGGGAGGGGAGGGGGCAAGGGGGAGGGGAGGGGGTAAGGGGGAGGGGAGGGAGTAAGGGGGAGGGGAGGGGTAAGGGGGAGGGAAGGGAGTAAGGGGGAGGGGAGGGGGTAAGGGGGAGGGGAGGGAGTAAGGGGGAGGGGAGGGGGTAAGGGGGGGGAGGGGGTGGGGAGGGAGTAAGGGGAGGGGAGGGAGTAAGGGGGAGGGGAGGGGAGGAAGTAAGGGGGAGGGTAAGGGGAAGGGGAGGGGGTAAGGGGGAGGGGAGGGGTAAGGGGGAGGGGAGGGTGAGGGAAGGGGTGAGGGAAGGGGTAAGGGGGAGGGGAAGAGGAGGGAGTAAGGGGGAGGGGAGGGGGTGAGGGAGGGGGTAAGGGGGAGGGGGGAGGAAGGAGTGAGGGAGGGGAGTGAAGGTGGCATGAAGTGTTGCCGTGGGAAGGTGATGCCCCCAATAACTCCAACTCAACCATCAAAGCTCTAATCAATGACGAAATGCTTTAATACAATAAAACTCCAAAAAATATGAATAAAAAATTAACCCTTGACCTCTTTCAGTTTATGTATTTTTAGGGACCAACTTTTTAGGCAACTTGAGAATTCTCTGTTGGTGTGATAGTTTTCGCTGTAGAACAGGATGTCTGAACAACACACAGAAGCACTCCTAGAGGTTGTCTGGAGTAGTGGTGGTACAATTAGAGTTGATAACCATTGCCTAAGTAACTAGCTAAATAGGGCATGGTTAGTGGGCGGGGTTAGTTAGGGGCAGCCTTCAGCTAAACTTTCTTTTGGGGGGGGGGGGAGAGGGAGGGTTGGGTGCATTGCCACCTTTCTGTAATGTAGCCATTCCAAATCAAATATTATGAAGACCCTTTCCCAATTGGAATAGAGAGGGCTAGGGTTGCAATAGGAAGACAGAGCTGTGGATGCACCTCCAGGAATAAGCGTCCTTTAGAACTAACTTGGACTATAATTCTTTTTATATGATCAATTTACAGCGGTGACCTTAAAAAGGGGTGGGAAATAAGAAGGATAAAAATTCAAACCCAAAATTGTTTTTATCAAATGAGCACAGACCAAGGATTGTAGCACGGACTCCCATCTCAGGAGACCTCACACCTCTGCCCACTTGGCCACATATTTAGGCCCTTTTTTTGTACGGAAAATTTTGAAATCCATTTCCCCCTCCCAGACATCTTATCTAGTTGCCCAGATCACCCCCCAGAAGGTGGAGGCCATCTGACCAAAATTTTTTTGCATCTGGACAGACAGATATTTCACTTTTATAGGGACAGATCTTTCCACTATTTCATTAGAATCACACCTCTTACCCCAGAGAGCACCCCAATTCACACCTCTTACCCCAGAGAGCACCCCAATTTATATAAAGTATATTATTATGTAGCCAGAATCATAGCTCCTGCCCCAGACAGTACATTGATATAAATGGCATATCTCAACTATCATCACTCTGCACTCCAGCAATTGTTCCTAAACTTTTAAAAAGGTTAATAATTATATCTATTTTTATTTTAGTGTCAATATGTTTTGTTTAGTTTAATATTTTGATTGCTGCCCATTATTAATTCCCCACCCCCCCCCCCCCCCCAAAACGCACACACACGCCCACACAGTTAATTAATTCGCTGACCATGATCTTTTTATTCTTGAACTCCAGCATGATGCATGACCTCCCCACCTCCTGGCCTGCTCCTCTGCACAAAAAAGAGACTATTAAAAATACGCAATTCTAGAGCTGAGTACTCACAGAGGCCTGATAGTCAGCAGGTCGCTTTCCTCTCCGAAATCTCCAGGCTGCTTTCTCTTCGCCATTATGAATCTAATTAGAGCGCAGGCCGAGGTGGGCTCTGTAATGAATGTAACGCTGGGATTAGCGACCCCTTACCACCAGGTTACTAGCGTTTTGGTAGGAGTTTTTCTTCAGTTTATCTCTTGAAGGTAGATTTTGAGTCAAGATGGAGTCCACTTTCTTACCTAAGTTCAGAAGAAGTTGTCCTAGAGATGATGGAGATAGCTTACTACACCAGGCTTGCTATAATGGTGCTTACGAGGTAGCCCTGATGCTAATCCTCTCTGGTGAGGACGTGATGATTAGAAATATTTGGGACCAGACACCTCTGCACCACTGCACATCACAGGGCCACCTAGACATCATGCTGCTCTTGCTGGACTCTGGGGCTTATGTGAACGCCACTGACCACCAAAACCTGACCCCTCTACACCAGGCTGTCATCCATAGCAACAAACATGCAGCTGAGCTGTTGCTATGCTATGGAGGCTCAGTCCACAACCATCCCTCCGTCACTGACACAAGATCTGTGCTGGAGCTCGCAGGACATGTGCATGTCTGCCATAATGTCATTGTAGAAGCAGCTGGTGAGTTATTATGGGACCAAACAGTGCTAGTCCTGACAGGGAGAAGTGGAGAGGTATCACATGTGGGGACCGTATGTATGTATGTATGTATGTATGTATGTATGTATGTATGTATGTACAGGTCACTCAGGTGATAGTTGGGGTCTGCTGATGTGGGCATATGCTGCTCTATGGGCTGGTGATGTAGAGGCGTGGAGTTTAGTTTGTGTATTGGCATATGCAGATATGTGGGGTGTGGCTAGGTAGGGCTAATCTGTGAGGAAATATTGTCACTTGTAGCAAATGTTACTTCACATGACCGGGCTGAAACTTTGGCTGGTATGAAGTCAAGCAATCTGCAATTGAGATGTGTTTGAAGCAGCGGGAAATTTGTCTTCAATACTGGCCATTGCTATTTCTCACTTACAATACTAGCTGGTGACTCCACACAATTGTATGTATGTATGTATGTATGTATGTATATATATATATATATACCCATGTGCCCTATGTACTGCCAAACCCTTGGACCTAGAGACCTGAAACTCGGCTTACATACACAACTTGACCCACCGCTGGATTCTGTTGGCCTCAGGGCAATAAAATCAAGAAATTAAGTGGGTGATGTTAGTTTAACCCTGACCAGAAGACTGGTAAGAATAACATTAAATATTAATTATCTCAATTAACATTATCCTTAGCAAAAATTGAAGAGAATGGGCATTAACCCTCACACTGCACCTGGCCCTCACACCGCACCTGGCCCTCACACCGCACCTGGCCCTCACACCGCACCTAGCCCTCACACCAACTTACATCTACCTGAGACCTCAGGAAGTACCCTTTTACTATGTGAACACATCTAGCATTACGGAAGGACGGACGCATTTTTTGTATAGGGAAATATTATGTAAGGGGGGAAAAGTGTGTGGACAAAATGAATGAAGTGTTAGTGGAGGACTAGAGGGTGGCCCTGTAGTGCACCCACCTCCCTCCCCTGCGGTGCTGGGGATTAGAGGGTGGTCCTAATTATTCAGTTGTTGGTGGAGAAGTAATTAATCCTTTATTATATTGGTTCCTGGTTAGTTCTAAGAGAAGGATTTGCTAGCAAGCCCTTTCGATGATTTTCTTCGTATAATGATCCTCTTCAATCACAATTGCTGCTCCCTCACGCATGACTAGCTATCCTTATGTTAGGTGGCGGGGTTGTGAGTGGTGGTGGGGTTGTGAGTGGTGGGGGGTTGTGAGTGGTGGGGGGGTTGTGAGTGGTGGTGGGGTTGTGAGTGGTGGGGGGTTGTGAGTGGTGGGGGGGTTGTGAGTGGTGGGGGGTTGTGAGTGGTGGGGGGGTTGTGAGTGGTGGGGGGGTTGTGAGTGGTGGGGGGTTGTGAGTGGTGGGGGGGTTGTGAGTGGTGGGGGGTTGTGAGTGGTGGGGGGTTGTGAGTGGTGGTGGGTGGGGGGGGGGGAGGTAGGTGAGTAGAATATTGTAGTGTATGTCACTGTACATGGACAACTGGCATTTGCGGTACTTGATCATGTTGCTGTGAGTGAAAGTGGCTGCACTAGGCAGCACATGTCCTTCATCTCCTTGACTACAGGCTTGTGGATTGGGTTGGCAACACCATCAGGTGCTCTTCCCATCTGTGGCTGAGAGAGAGTCTCTGCTTGTGACAATTAGTTGGGTGCATATAATTATCTGCCCACATACCCTGAAAGGGGGTGTGGTTTCACCCCTAACAGGACTTGTTACTAATTCCATTCCCTCTGTCCGTCTGTTTATGTAAATGTTTCTCTCCTCTATGTGCAGGTAGGGTGTGGTCGCTCCAGCACATGTGCAGACAGGTGGTGCGACAATGTCTGGGGGCAGCGAGGAGGAAGAGACTGAAGGAGCTACCTCTGCCCAAACACCTCCTCTCCTACCTGTCCAGTCTTCCTGTGGCCAAGAGCTCATCCCTCCACCAGAACTGGGAGAGAATGCACTCTAACAAATGTGAGGCCGTCAGGAAGAAGGTGATGGCTAGAAGACTACATCAGACCTTTGACCACAAGATGGACAAGGGAGCGGGAAGTGATAGAGGAGAGACTTCTGGACAATAATCATGGCTGACAATCTCACATCTCTTATTTTGTACCACATGGCATTATCAACCACCCCCTTTCTGACAATCTGACCAAAAAGAATTCTTCCATTAAAATTTAAAATTTCGGATCACCTAAGCCGGTTCAGTTTTTAAAATTGCATGCTAAGTATATATTAGATAGATAATGGTGCTCTCTATTTGACTGAACCATGCAATGCAAGGTGTTGCTATGGTGACAAGTGTTGCCATGGTGACAGGTATGTGGTGGTGACATGTGTTATCATGGTGCAGGTTGCCATACCAACATTATAATGTAGAATCGCTCTAATTTGTATTTCCTTCCTGTTATTATAGTCGGCCACAAGAAGTGAGCAGTGCCTGGTAATCTAGTGAGCTACCATGTTCTTCTTACCTTGGGTTCTCCCAGCCATGACTCAAAAGGATAAGTGGCAAAGGATGTGTTGATCCTTACTCTTATCCTCTCTGTCAAATTAGGAGATAGCATGGTGGGTGGTCCTCCCTCCCTCTCTCCCTAGCCCTGCCCTGGCATTAACTGGATCTGTCTCTGGGCACAAAAACTGTCACCCCAAAAAAAATTTCAGTGCTAGTTATTTACTTTTGCTCTTGTTAATGTAATTATTAAACACACCCTGTCATGGAGTAGCATTCTGAGGGAACCACTGACATGACCTCATGAGATTGATACTTACTCATGTGTGTGTGCATATGTTACTCATGTACGCTACTCACTCCTTCGTGCCACATTGGGTGCACTGTATTAATACTCACATTGGGTGCACTGTATTAATAACCACATTGGGTGCACTCTATTAATACTCACATTGAGTGTACTGTATTAATACCCACATTGGGTGCACTGTATTAATACCACATTGGGTGCACTGTATTAATACTCACGTTGGGTGTACTGTATTAATACTCTTGTGGATGTTGGCTAGAATGTTGACTTTATTGAGAGTTGCAAGCACGTATAGACTCGGAATAGAGATACAGGTCCAGAATGTACAGACTAGTAAAGAAGTGTCATGCTAACTGTCAGCAATGGTGGTCATTTCTCACTGATGGAATGATCATGACTGGAAGGTTCAACTTTTATTCTAAACTTCCCTTCAGACTCGTGCCTGGGCAGGAGTTGCCCAAGCATCTCTGCGCTGTGAGCGTCCAGCTGCTTGTGTAGGGGAGGAGCGGGGGGATGGCTGATTGGACGCAGGAAGGGTAGTTGTCTTGGGCTGTTGCCTCATCTCCGAGTTCCTCCTGGCCTCTACCTGCACAACCAGAGAGACATTGAAGATACTCTACACACCAGAGGGGGCTAGGCACCAGTGGGGACTAGGCACCAGTAGGGACTAGGCGCCAGTGGGGACTGGGAACCAGTAGGGACTAGGCACCAGTAGGGACTAGGCGCCAGTGGGGACTGGGCACCAGTGGGGACTAGGCACCAGTAGGGACCAGTCACTGCATCAGTACCATCATCACAAGTATAAGATAGAGCATACTGCATGTGGAAATTCTTACTATTAACATTCAATTTCTAGTTGTGCTCACTGGAACTGCAAATGGATGATTGCTAAGCAAGCTCATATTCTATGTATCTACCATGCTCCTACATATCTATGTGTCCCTATATATATGCATCTACCATGCTCCTATATATCTACTGTGCTCCTATATATGTGTATCTACCATGCTCCAATATATCTACTGTGCTCCTATATATGTGTATCTACCATGCTCCAATATATCTACTGTGCTCCCATGTACATGTATCTACCTTGTTCCTATATATCTACACTGTCCCTATATACATGTATCTACCATGCTCCTATATATCTACTGTGCTCCTATGTACATGTATCTACCTTGTTCTTATATATCTACACTGTCCCTATATACATGTATCTACCATGCTCCTATATATCTACACTGTCCTATATACATGTATCCACCATGCTCCTATGTATCTACACTGTCCCTATGTACATGTATCTACCATGCTCCTATATATCTACACTGTCCCTATATACATGTATCCACCATGCTCCTATATATCTACACTGTCCCTATATACATGTATCCACCATGCTCCTATATATCTACACTGTCCCTATATATGTATCTACCATGCTCCTATATATCTACACTGTCCCTATATACATGTGTCTACCATGCTCCTATATACTGGCCATACAGTAGTGACCTTGGGGACTGACCAGGTGTCTGGAGAGCCTGTCCCCAGCAGTGTCGGTGGTGATATCCAACATGTCGTCATTGGTCTCATCCAGGTTCTCTAAGGCGTCCACTTCCTGCTGTATCTGGAGGGTGGAGGAAGGCAACTCACAGTCACCTGGCAACAAGGAAATGAATCTAACCATGCCCACCATGAGTTACTGGAAAGGAAGTTTCGTATAGGTGTGTATGCAGACCTGGTGAAGCCTGGTGTGTTCCTCTAATTATGGAAGTGTTCATGCAGCATAGGAGAGCCATTGGGAAGCAGCAACTATCATCACTTGTGACTTGTGGACTTGCAAACTGATTTCAAAATAAAAACGTGCATCAGAAATATTTCACTTTTCCTCGTGAAACTAAATATAACAAGGTGGGAGTGCCGCCCACTGCTGTAGTGTGGTCACTGTGCCACAAGGTGGGAGTGCCGCCCACTGCTGTAGTGTGGTCACTGTGCCACAAGGTGGGAGTGCCGCCCACTGCTGTAGTGTGGTCTCTGTGCCACAAGGTGGGAGTGCCGCCCACTGCTGTAGTGTGGTCTCTGTGCCACAAGGTGGGAGTGCCGCCCACTGCTGTAGTGTGGTCACTGTGCCACAAGGTGGGAGTGCCGCCCACTGCTGTAGTGTGGTCTCTGTGCCACAAGGTGGGAGTGCCGCCCACTGCTGTAGTGTGGTCACTGTGCCACAAGGTGGGAGTGCCGCCCACTGCTGTAGTGTGGTCACTGTGCCACAAGGTGGGAGTGCCGCCCACTGCTGTAGTGTGGTCTCTGTGCCACAAGGTGGGAGTGCCGCCCACTGCTGTAGTGTGGTCACTGTGCCACAAGGTGGGAGTGCCGCCCACTGCTGTAGTGTGGTCTCTGTGCCACAAGGTGGGAGTGCCGCCCACTGCTGTAGTGTGGTCTCTGTGCCACAAGGTGGGAGTGCCGCCCACTGCTGTAGTGTGGTCACTGTGCCACAAGGTGGGAGTGCCGCCCACTGCTGTAGTGTGGTCACTGTGCCACAAGGTGGTAGAGCTAGCAGGCCTGCTCACTATCATGATGGTGTGTTAGTTCTGCGCAGAAGTATGACAGTTCATCTAGAGAAAGCTGGGAACCACGTAAGTTAAGATTTCTTGCACCAATCAATTCCTTGGCAAGCAGTAAGTTACACCACTTCAGTGTGGATACAATGAGTGACCAACTCTTCTCTGTGAATAGCTAGCTAGGGGTTGAGCTCATGTGCTAGTGACAGTGCATTGAACTAAATTAATAAATGTAAATATTAATTGGAATGTTTTACTGTGTGATTGATATTGTTGTTGGTTTTCCTGAATAGAACACTAATATATAAACGCTAATGTGCTAATGTAAAAAAGTATTTGAATTATTTGATGTATGATGAAATTGTTGTTGGCTGTCTGAATAGAACATTAATTCTGTTATTAGTTTGCCTCAGTTGATGTTTGTTTGATTAGTGTCATCTTTCTAGATTATTCACGTGTCATCTGATTTCTATATAAATAGCCTTGATGATTTCTTGTGTCTTGCATATTCTGAAAGAGATAAATTTCACTTCTACCTAGACTATCAAAGTTGAGCTTTTCCACACTAGCACTACATTAGTTAGTACTTCATGCAGAAGTTACAGCTGAAGGGAGAGAGAGAATGTCCTCACCTTGATAAGACTGTTTCTGATGTCCTTGAAATCTGAAAAACTCTGCTTCATCTGCTGCACCGTCTCTGAATACTTCTGCTGCGTCTGCAACACCTTGTGGCTCTGCGCATGGCAACACAACAACATGTGCAGCACACACAGGGCAACACAACAACATGTGCAGCACACACACAGCAACACATGTGCAGTACACACACAGCAACACAACAACATGTGCAGTACACACATAGCAACAACCACATGTCACCATATATCTCCATATATGGAATTTTGTTATAAATTTGTTTTAGTGCCCGAGTATTTAAGATATGCAATAGCAAGTTGGTAACCTTAACAAATGGAATGACATATTCTCCTGTTCCAAATAAAAATGACCATAAAATGGCCGACATTATTAATGTGATTCTCTTAACTACAGCATCACCAATACCTGGTACACACACACACACACACACACACACACACACACACACACACACACACACACACACACACACACACACACACACACACACACACACACACACACACACACACACACACACACACACACACACACACACACACACACACACACACACACACACACACACAGTCTGTCTCTCTGTCTCTCTCTCTTTGTGTATGTGTGTCTCAATAGTGGGTTACATACTCGCCCTGCCTAGTGGTACATCTATGAACCCACAGAGGATTTCCCCCTGACTCAGTTCTAGCAGGCACTGTGGACCAGCACCTGTACTGGAGGAGGCAGGGTGGTGTGCACCAGCACCTGTTATAAATGGGGCAGGGTGGTGTGGACCAGCACCTGTACTGGATGGGGCAGGGTGGTGTGGACCAACACCTGTTATAAATGGGGCAGGGTGGTGTGCACCAGCACCTGTTATAAATGGGGCAGGGTGGTGTGGACCAGCACCTGTACTGGATGGGGCAGGGTGGTGTGGACCAACACCTGTTATAAATGGGGCAGGGTGGTGTGGACCAGCAACTGTTATAAATGGGGCAGGGTGGTGTGCACCAGCACCTGTTATGAATGGGGCAGGGTGGTGTGGAAATATTCTCTGCACTGTCAGGTCAAAGACCATGAAGAAAAATCATTGGATGACCTCCTACAGTCCTTGCTGAGGTTCACAGATATCTAGGCTTGGCTGCATTGCTGATGGAGAGAGAATGTTGATGAGTACAGCCCTGGGCCATTGTCCTCACTCTGGGGCAATATCATCCAACCACTTAAACAGAAGAGCCCTCCCAACTCACTATTCTTATACATGTACTAATTCAAGATTGGCACTGTTAGTTTCTGACACTGCCACAGCAGCTGGCACTAGCTAATTGGTATTGACCACAGCTGTTTCATCTGTCCCTGACACCATGTGTGTAAGGCCATAGTCAAATAGCAAGCATACTCCAGGTGGATAGTCAACCAAAGTCCCACACAGCCTTGTAGGTGTGATCAAGATGGCTCTATTATATATTCTCACAGGATTGGGTAAATAGACCACTATAGCTAATAACATTCAGATACGATTATCTCAAGATTAGAATGAGTTGTGAGTGACCGCCCAGCCCCCCCCCCCCCCCCCCCCAACCAAAAAACTATGTGGCTGGATTAAGGGCAGGACTAATCTCCCAATGTATATAGTTGACAAATGTCTGTCAGTAAGTAATACTATTCCTCCCAAATGGAGATTTGAAGTATCACAAAATTTTTAGTCTATTTAGGGGAGCACTGGGAGTGCATAGGTTGATTTTCATCCTGGGGAATGCTCTGTGAGAAAATAAAAGAAAGAATTCAAAAGTTGCCCTGTACTAATAAAAGCCTAAGTTGGAAGTTTGTATCCAGGACTGGGCTTCAATCCCCTGTATTTCACCCCCTCCATTTCTCATTCCCTTTTTGTTCCTTGACATCAATATATGTTAATACTATCTCATTCCACTACTATAATATATATATAATATATAATGGATATATGATATAATAAATCCCTACATAATATAACAAGCGATTTAGACAATTTCATAACTATATTGGAAAAACCGCCCGTAGGGCGGGTTTTTCCCTCTTCTTAAATATTCACTATTTTTTAAGTGGTGCGAGCAGACCACATGGCAGGACATCAGTGTCATGATCAACTTCTGTGTGACTCACCACAGGCTGCTGGGCATGCTTGGTGAGATCTCTGTAGGCAATAACCAGGCTGGAGGAGACCTCCTTCAGCCTACTCTTCCCTGGTTTCTTGCCACTTTGCATGCTCTGCAAACAGCGCTGCTCTTCAATCACCCACTCCTGCAGGTGACAACACATACTTCCAGAATAATTCAAGAGAAAACATAGCAAGCTTGGCTGTTAGCTGCACCAGTAAGTGGGGACACAGGGTTTGTATCCCCTCTCCTCCTCACCCCACCCTCCTCCCTCAGTTCATACCAAGTTGGTGATGATCACGGCCACTATGAGGTTGGTCAGTATGAATGCTCCGAGGATGATGAAGAAAACAAGATAGATGGCGCCAATCACGGGGTTCCCGCAGGACCTGAACTCATCCATGATGCTCGTCCAGCCGTCTTGTGTCACACAGATGAAGAGAGCAAACAGAGCTGCAGGCAGGGAGACACAGGCACACATGGTGATACACAGGAGGACATGGTTGCCAGGGGATACAGGCACACATGGTGATGCACAGGAGGACATGGTTGCTCCATTGCTTGATCAAGAATTTCTGTTTTCTGGGGGCTAGTGCATTTACAACAATTTTACTTTAAAATAATAGACTGGAAGTGCATGTCACAAACTGAACCATAGCAACCACCCAATGGCCAAGACTAGGTCCTAGGGCTAGACATAGAACAGGGCTATAGCTACGACTAGGGTCTGGGGCCAACCATGCACTGCTACAGATAATTAAGTCAGTGCCTCTCAATTGCTACAGACATACCTCTCTCAAAGGAGCCAAAGTGTTTGGTGCAGCTGTCCTCAAAGTAGGAGAACCCCAGAATAGCGAAGATAAACATACAGATGAGCAGCAAGGCGAACACATTAGCAACTTCTGCACACACACACCACACACCACACACACACACACACACACACACACACACACACACACACACACACACACACACACACACACACACACACACACACACACACACACACACACACACACACACACACACACACACGTTTATCATTTTAGATCAATTGTAGAAGTATAAAAAAAAACAGTAATCAAATTACCACCTCTGAGCAACTAAGCCACCTTGAAGGCAGGCAGACATGCTATATTAGTAATAGTGTCCATTGGGTGATGGCCTTCTAGTCATCTCCTAGTGAGTGTTCTATGCAGCAGCCATTGGTCCACATCCACCATAGCAAAGTAACGTTCATTGCACAAACAGCAGGCAAAGAGGTCAGTGCAATGAACAATTATCAACTTAGCCAGGACCTTCTGTTGGTCAGGTGAGTCCCCCCACTCACTGTGTAGGCCAGGTGTGTC
>OZ017791.1:12825150-12888819 GCA_963969325.1 Lycopodina hypogea | reverse complement strand
ATCGCAAGTGAAGTTAGTGTGCAGTGAAGAGGTCACAGCGTATGAGAAGACATACAGCATGCTCCAGACCAAGAAGGAAGTACTGCAGTGTGGGTAGAGAGGAGAGAGACTCCACCTCTCTGTGCTGACTGACTTACTCGGGATGATGAAGGAGGAGGTGATAACCAGGAAGTCAAAGATGTTCCAGCCCACGCTCCAGAAGCCCAGGAAGTCGTGGTACCACTTCAGAAGCAGCTCCAGCAGATACACTGTCACAAAGAAACTGTCCAATCCCTGCAGGACGGACCCATACTGCTCCTCCTGGGGCAACAACAGGTCATGTGACCTCACATACATGATCACCATCACACTAACGTACCATGCACTAAACTATGTATTGAACATCAGTGAATAGAGTTCATAATTGCTATATTAATATTTTCAACAGTGAAGTGATATATTAGTTTAAATATTGTGATTCTGAGGACATAAACGAAGAAATGTTCACATAAAACTTTCATGTTTTATTCCATGTTATACAAATGTACTACTTGGGGAAACTTGCACAAAAGAGAGAAATACTCCTCACTCATTTATGACCTAAGTTTTCCGATCGTATATCTATACTTCTTGCAACCCTTTACCTTTATATGTGAAGACCTCACTCAGTTGATAATATTCCTGACATTTGTATATATATTCTTGCTGTTGAAAAGTGAGCCATAATTAATTCTTGCATGACAAGTAGCACACTTAATGGGGGACTTGCATGATTATGTCACACAACCTGCCACACCTACTTATGGTACCAGTGAACGTCCAGCACCATAGAAAATGTATTAGCATTCACGACCTGCAATGATGTTTGTGAGAACTACAATTGCAAAATAGCTTGTGCTTTCACCACACTGCAGGAATAGAAACCTTTATAAAATTTCCAGCGTGGTCATAGCATATTCCAGAATATTCAGAGCTGCAGTTTAGATAAAACCCAGCGTGAAAGTGAAGAAAGATTAGTCGCAACATTGCCAGGAGCCGGCCTGCTATTTCAAGGAACTCATTGGTTGGCGCAGTAGCAGTGAGTGTTACACAGTTGTCAGAGACAGTGTCTGCACAGAAATAGCTGCTAGTTCTTCTCTAAACACTTTATTAGGCAGCACCTCATTTCCAAAAATTTCTGGATTGGTACAGGTGCTGATGACAGGATTCTGAAAAGTATTGCGGTTCTCCTTGGCCAAATTAGCCCTAGCAACCATCTAACGCTGACTGACACTGCCACCTACCTTTGAGTTCTGAGAACTAGCAGCAAATTCTTGGGCTAGTTCATAATTAACTTTTCTGTCACTTTTACGCACCATTTTTTCCACAACCATAGCTTGGAATATTCTAGAATTTGGTACCACTGGTCCCTCAGGGCATGTATCATGTACTACTGGCACCTCAGGGCATGTACCATGTACCACTGGTCCCTCAGGGTATGTATCATGTACTACTGGCACCTCAGGGTATGTACCATGTACTTGCTGGTCTGCAGTCCAACAACGATGGCATCCCCAAAGAGGATGAGGACAATGAAGACTCTGAAGGGCAAAGATTCCGACACATAGCCTGCCAGCCAGATACTGACGTGTGTCTGCCGCTTACACTCGAGGTCAATCACATCGTAAATGCTCTCAGACTGCTCCTCCCCTGACACCAACGTGGGCACTCCTCCATCACCCCTAACAACAGGGTGGATAGGAATGTTAGTATGATGCTTGAACTTTCTCCAATATAGAAACAGTTGAAATCACACATATGCATCTAGATAATAGCAGGAGGATTTGGACGTATGAATTGTTGATAGTACAAATTCAATGTTTCACATAATAGTGATAGAGTATATTAACATTTGCATAAACTATCAGCTGCAATCAGAGAAGCAGCTGTACATGCAGCAGTATGTGTGTGCAGTCCTCCACACCACAGGATGGGGTTGGAATGTCGTATGACAGGTGCAGGGAGACTGAGGATGTGAGTAATGGAGAGGGAACTACTCACTCACTCACTCTCTATAAACAGCTGGTGGATATCTTCTGCAATTACTGTGGATTGGGAGATTTCAAGTGAATGAAACTTGGGGGGGGGGAGGCTGGTCATAGTCAAGGGACTGGAGGCTGGCCATAGTCAAGAAGCTGGAGGCTGGCCTTATCCAGAGGTGGGCTAGAGGCTGGCCATACTTGGGGAAATTAATAGAGTATGAAGGCCTGCCATGCTTAAGGTTGAGATATACCATAGTTACACAATTACTGCAGGTGGTAACCAGGGAACCCCTGACAATGGGAGAAAATGTAAAACCTAATCAAACTGGGCACAATTATATTTATGGATTGAAGTCATCGATAATTCATTATCTAAGTGAGTTGTGATGACTGATTCAGAGTCTAAACAGATTAAGAAGTCACCTCTGCAGCAATAAGGATGGTCAATAGACCAGCAGGAAGAGGAATCCATATGCACTTATAGATTCAACTGCACAATCTAAATAGATACATAAATGCACGTATGCACCCAACCACCCACCCACCCACTCACTTGAATTAAAAAATTAATAATAATAGTAATAATAATAAAATTCTTTTAATTGCCTGGCCATGAAGTGCGCTTCTGCAAATGAACTGCTTTACTGTGTTGTTATTGAAATAGCATAGGGTAGTATTGCACATAAGGCAGTATTGTACATAGAGCAGTATTGTACATAGGGCAGTATTGCACATAGGGCAGTATTGCACATAGGGCAGTATTGCACATAGGGCAGTATTGCACATAGGGCAGTATTGCACATAGGGCAGTATTGCACATAGAACAGTATTGTACATAGAACAGTATTGTACATAGGGCAGTATTGTATATAGGGAAGCATTGTACATAGAACAATATTGTACATAGGGCAGTATTGTACATAGGGCAGTATTGTACATAGGGCAGTATTGTACATAGGGCAGTATTGTACATAGGGCAGTATTGTACATATGGTAAGTATCTTTGACCATTTTTCATGGACCATGACATGCAAATCACTGACCAATTATTATCTCTCTGGTCTACTGCACCTCCACATGCAGTGCAAGCAAATGCAACCTGTTGGTTTTGTCACCACAGCATTCTGGAAGCACCTGGAAACCAACTGGAGCCCCCCCCCCCCCCCCCCCCCCCCATACTTCAAGTGAGTAAAACAAATATGTTCTAGCAAGAAGATTTCAATTTGGTAAATATTCCCGTCCCTCTTACCTCTCCGTTAATCTCCTCAGTCTCTCTCTGGCCCAGTCCATGGCCACCTTCAGGCCTCGCAGCTGCCAACTACCAGTCTTCAATAGGTTGCGTGGGAGTTACTTTTTCTTCCCTTTTTTTTTCTTTTTTTTTTGCCAGCTGTGCCCTGCGCGCATGAGCATAGACCACTACAAGAATACTGCAGGAACTGCAACTCCATAGAAGTAAACCTTGAAATCGGTGTTGTAATCAAGATGTCTTGGGGCCGGTCCATTCATTTCGTTATCGCTGTTTACCTATTTACGCACCATCCCGACTTCACCTCGAGTGCTATAAACAACCTGTGTTCTCCCCCACCTACCGAGGAAAACTGTGTGTGGTGTGTGGATGATCTGGTGTCCACTAGGTATGTCTGGTCCGGGGAGAGAGGGATCTGCATACCCATCAGCTGCTGCCTCAGCCCTTCCTCAGATGACACAAAAGTTTCATTCGCCACAGAAATGCACTGCATGGAAGTTTGCAGTGCGCAGCTACCTCCAGGTACTCAATGGCTGTTGGCTAGGGCATGACTATACAGGCTTGTAGCCACTCTTGGGAATCCCATTGCTGTATAATAAGTGTTTATATGATTATCATGCCATACCTGGACATGACCAATCTGTCCCATGCTTGTGCACATCCCAGATATTCCACTAAAATTGTTGGCACAATATATAGCTACAGGCAATCCTAACTATTGGTCCAATTAAGGTAAACACAATATGCAAGAGCTCCAATTGGGTTAGTGCCTAATAGTAGTAATAATCAAATTCTATATCACAGCTATAGAGAATATTTAATTTTGGAGGGATCAAACAGAAACTATATTTTTATTTATTTCTTATCATGCCAAATGACAAAAGGTAAATGAAGTGAGGTAAAGAAAAATTAAGGGAGTATTCATAACATAGAACCAGGTGTGGTCTGGATCTAGTCAAAACAAAGAGCCTATTCATTCAAAACATAAATAAAAACACTAACTATGTTTAGATTTTTGAAACAGAATTTTTTAAAAAATTTTATCAGTTTTAAACAATGGGTGCTTGGCTGGAGGAGCCAGTTTTTATCCAGGGCAACTGTTTGTAGCTGCATCAAGAGTTGATGATGATTCTCCTCTCCAAATAGCTATGGACAGATCCTCTGACCAAAATGACAAAATGACAAGAAATATCAGGTATTGATTTATGATTGAGTCATAGGAAATTGAGGATCAAAAAAAATTTTTTTTAGACGAATATTCTCACCTAGCAAGCTAGCAAGTGACACTGCAAAGGATCTCAGAGCTTACTAGTAAACAACCTTTGCAGTAATGACAGTGGTTAAAATGATGGAGGCTGGGTGTGTGGGTTTGAGTGTATTGGTATGTGAGTGTGGGTGGGTGTGTAGGTTTGAGTGTATTGGTGTGGGGTATGGGTGGATGTGCGAGACAATCCACAGGATGAATTAAAATTGAGAAAATGTTGAATAGTATTCTGATTTGTAAACAAATCGGAGACTTTTACCAAAACACACACACACGCACACACACACACACACACACACACACACACACACACACACACACACACACACACACACACACACACACACACACACACACACTAGCATACATACTCATATACACTCTTTCTCACACACACACAGGCATACATGCTTGCACAGACATGCACGCACACACACACACACACACACACACGCATGCACGCACGCACGCACGCACACACACACACACACACACACACACACACACACACACACACACACACACACACACACACACACACACACACACACACAATGGCTTACGGAAATATAGGTTTGATTTTAAACAGGGATTTTAAAAGGTTGGTGGAGTTTCATGGGGGATGTAATATTCTAGAAGTGAAGCCTGTACAAAAGCATTCCCATGTTACACCAGCTACCATACATTTATTTTCACATATGTACATAACCTCATGATAAGATCTAAAAGAATATTCATCAATCACTAGTGGCATGAACAACTGCACAAATTAATCAAAGTGACAACAAAATAAAAATTTAAATAAAAAATATATTCCCAACACAAATGATTATTGAATTGACTAGTGAGGAGTCTACCCGCATGCAGATAAAAGTGTAGTGACCCTTTACCAATTCCAAATTACATTCTCCGATTATTAATCTGCACACTATCAATACACGATTGCTGCATCTGATTTCAATAGTGCACAGGTCCTGCATCTTCTCCACAAATCAACCCAATATTGCCATTTATATCAATAAATAAATATTTAAAAAATAATAATAAAAATATATTTTAAAAAATTAAAGATTGTTATGGTAAAATATGTCTATCCAGAATTTGTATTTGGTATAATTTATCATTATTAGTCAGTTTTCTCAGAGATAATTAGGGTAGTATTTCTTCTCACAAGACACCATTTTATTGCCAGGTACTATCAAGTGAGCTTAAATGTAATTTTCGGATATCGATAAAATAATGTAACGCCTTGTTTAGAAGTGGCTATCTCCTAAAATGTGTGGAGAGAGAGAGAGGAACAAGCAATCATATTCATGTGGCCTTATTTGTTATAGCAACCACACTAGGCTTGGTTGCATTCTGTGTCCAGCTTGATTGGTGGTCATTTCATCTTTTTTGCACATATATGTAAAAAATTCCTTCTTTAAGTAACACAATGTACACCATTTAAAACTTGGACCAGGCAACTCCTGGAGACAAAGGAATCAGTGGAGAATGACTGCCATAACACAGGGAGTGACTAGCTTGCACATCCTAATCAGCATAGCTGAAAAGAGACTCGTAATATTGTGTCAGAGACATTAGCTGTGCTGAACTAATGACAGCAACACTTGCTATATTTGGAGAGACTGCAGGCAGAAGGAAAACACACACCTGGGGAATAATGCTGAGAATGTTGTGTAGGTACTCCAGCACTATTGACTGGCACACCACTCATGCCAGCTTTGGCAGAGTGACCCTGCTCTGCCTTAATAACACCGAATTAGTGACATTGAATTATTGACATTGAAACATCCTCTTGTACTCAAGGGAAGGACTCTCCTCTCCTTTGCCAATAATATCCATATACATATTTCTACAAGTATGATATTTCAAGGTGTCATTTTATAGATAGCCGCTTGCTCAGACTTGTTGCTAGGCAAGACTGGATGCAGTTAATGAGCAAAGGGGAATTGTGGTGGAAAAAAATTGTTTCAAGGTGTCAGGTTTACCACCTAAAGGAAATGTTATTTTATTGATAAGTTATACATTTGAACCTCCAACTGACAAATAAAATTGTTCCATTCAATCAAGTTCTGTCTAGTTCATCTGTTTGACTAGCATTGGCTAATACATCTAATCTATTCTAATTCAGTCCAGATAGAGGTAGAGATAGACGTAGAATAAGGATTTGTGATGTGTCAATGCTTATGAAGGTCTGAGGACATCCAGGAAGATGAAGAGTTGCTAGGAGGTGAGGTGCTCCTCTCTCTTGATAGAGAACATGTTGTCTATGAAGAAATATCTCCCACAGGAGGAAGAAAACAATACAATTGCAGGTTATGATCTGCTGGAAATCTGTTCACTTATCAATTGAAAGAGTGGCTTATTCTCAGGAAGGATGTACTTTACTCATTCTCTCTCTCATAATGGGCAATCACTGTTTCTCCACTGTCATCATAGGTGGATGGATCCTTACTCAAAGTCTGGTAGGAATACAAAAACAAATTCAACCGAGGTGGGATGAAAAGTTGGCATTGCTAACCAGAGAGAGAGAGAGTTTGTCCCAGCCCTAGAGCTGCAGCTTAGATAGGTCACTGCCATAGCAAGCCTCCACCATACCTGCACCTTCACCGCATTGAGGTCATTCATTATGAACTATGGAATCATGGGGAAATAATTAGCTATTTGTCTATCTGTCTGTCTGTCTCTCTGTCTGTCTCTCTGTCTGTCTCTCTGTCTGTGTGTGTGTCAGTGAACTCCTAGACGCCAGAGTAGATTTTGATCTAACTTTGTATAATGTTCTGTATGGCCTTGCATTGTCTGATGCAAACACAGTGTAGGGTTCAACTGCCTATGTATTGTGGCTGCAACAGGCATTTCTGCACTTTTCCGTATTTCAGATGAAATTCTAGAAATGGGTCATTGATTTCACCCTCCACCTCCCCCCTCTAAAAATATTAAAAAAAAAAAATTTTTTTGAAACAAAAAAAATAAATAAATAAACAAAAATAAATGACTAAAATATGAAGAAAAAAATTTTTTTTGAAGTATTGCCAACTTTAAAATTTTCCCTTGCTTTTCTTATGCCCACAATTGCAGTTGCTGCAGTTGTCTCCCTCTCCTTCCTGGTAAGGGTTTATTTTTCTCCTGTGACCAGATGTGAATGTTTGTTTTTATAACGAGTTTATTTCACTATTGGTGCAAAAGGAATTTTGCTGGAAGGTTTCCATTTTGTCTTCCCAGTGACGGTCCCACTTCACCAGTCAATATATATACACACACACATATATATATATATATATATATACATACACACATATTTGTGGTCACAACTGTGTTTTGGACAATAGCTTTTAAGCTTTTCCTTTCTCCCCTTTCCCCCCCCCCCCCCCCTCCCCCCTCCTCCTCTCTCTCTCTCCTTCAGAGTGTCTTGCTGCAATTGAGAACAGTGACCCAAACTGCACACCCACACTCCATCACCCACCCATCTTTCACTTCTCCTTCCATCAGGAGACCTTGACCTGCCAATCGATACTCTTCCTCAACTGCTCTGGGCAGAATGACTTCACCAGTAAGGAGGCCTGTGAGGGCATCTGCACTGCAAACATATCCACCACAGAGACATCTGCACCTACTACTACCACCAGCACACCTGATGTTGGTGCAGGTGGTGAGGCCACAAGAAACAACACAGCAACAACTAATAGCAACACAGAAACAACTTCTAGTAACTCAGCAACAACTAATAGCAATACAGCAACAACATCTGGCAACACAGCAGCAACCAGCAGCAGTGACAAATTGGGACCTCTGGGCAACATGGACTTGCCCACAACTGCACACAATGTTGTGACCAAGTCAGAGAGCAGCTGGTCCCTGGCCATCATCATAGCCTCTGCTGTGATGCTCCTGCTGCTGGTGACCTGGTCCTCCTTCCTCATGGCTGTGCTGTGGTGCAGGAGGACAAGGACAAGGAGGAGAAACAGGTGAGTGGCCCTCCCTGGTGTTCTTGTTCCATGTCCATGTGCCAAGAGATTAGGACCATTGGGACCAGCAACTGCATCGGAGCAAGTTTAGTGACAGAGCTGATCACTACTTGGCATAGTGTATAATTTTAGTCAAAATATTCCCAAAAATTAGTCGCTAATGAATTTCATTTATCCCACTTTATTCAAAAAGCAAGTTGGAATATATGGATGGGGAAGGGATGGAGGGGGGAAACACAAGTTGAATTTACTATGGCTTGACCACTGTCTCCTTCATACCTCTGTCTGTCTGTCTGTCTGTCTGTCTGTCTGTCTGTCTGTCTGTCTGTCTGTCTGTCTGTCTGTCTGTCTGTGCTCACAGTGAGTGAGTGTGTGAGTGTGTGATTGGGTGCAGATGATATTTGGTGCAGAGTATAAACCACTGTAGTCTATTCACTAGCTTACTAACATGATATGTATACCACTTGTACTGAGACTACTGATGGCAACTCATCATTGGGAGAACCATTGACAGACAGAGATATGAAGGAGATAGACAGGGGGCAGGCCAGAGTAGATTAAGCTATTTCACCTCACAAGGCCCTTCCTATCTCCCTCCATATAGTCTAACCTGAATTGAATTTGGCTCCACACTCCCTCAACAGTGGAGTTCACTCAATTTGTGGAGATTTTTTGGGAATATTAGACTAAAATTATACATTATAGCAATTATTGGTATATAATTAACTTATTGCATTTGGGGGCAGAGGTTAAATATTGTACGTACCTAAAACGTTTGATTTTCTTCTTTGTCACAGACAATCAGCTGAACAGAAAATGAATCACAAATTGTCAAAGATGTCCACATTCCAAGAGACTGTGACTCCATCAATAAAGGATAACGATATTCCTCCTGGGCAGCAACAGTTGGTGACTGTATCGTCTCGAACAATTAGTTAGGAAGGTTCTATCCACTTTTCTCACTTTGTTGATGTCTATCAACTTTCCTCATTTTGTTGATGTTCACCTGTTGCATACTAATGATGTTCTGTACCACACACAACAGGTCAGGGTGGTGGCCATGGGCACACACAACCAGGCAGGGTCAGGGTGGCCATGGCCATACACAACCACGCATGGTGACCATGGTGGTGTCCGGCAGTATGTGCATCACAAGACACCTCTGGCTCACTCCCAGGAAAAAGGACTGTATTTCTAGCAACCATGCACCTTAGGTAATTGGTAAAAGGTCATCATGCACATCTCATTATAAATGTATAAATATCCTGTTAGGTCTCAGCAAATCCACAATGAGCAATTTCTTAATGTGTGTACTGATACAATCATGTTGTGAATAACTCAATTCAAACATGTAACAAATTTGTTGAAAGAAGGCGGGGCGGGGAGGGGAGGATGACACTATTGAATTCTCCTGTAAAACTAGATGGCAAAAAAACAACTGGACCACGAGTCATATATCCTTTCACTGGATGCAAAGAAGATTTAGCCTAGCTGATTAAACAACATCTTGTGAGTGTGGCTAATACCAAACCACACACATTGTCACACCCACATGCAGTTAATAATGCTCACCCGGTTACTTGGACTCCATGTGACTAATTTCAGCCTGATTATTCCATAAATGAGATTTTGACAGACATAATGATGTCCTATGGGTGTGGCAATGACCAAAACACGCCCATTGACACACGCACATGTGATTAATAATGCTCACCCAGTGATTTGGAAGTCTCATTCCAAATTCCAGTCTGGTTTGTTGTTTGATTAACTTTTAATAGCCAAAACAATTTTCAGTGTGTGTGGCTAAAAACAGACCACACCCATATTTGGTTAATAACGCTTTCTCTGGTACTTGGAGACCACACGTCAACGTTTTCCTGATCAGTCTCAGATCAACTTTTTTCAGCCAAAATAACTTCTATGGGTGTGGCTAAGAAAAAACCACACCCATTACCATGCCCACTCACCCAGGTTCTTGGAGAGTGTCTGCCAAATTTCGGCCTTTTTAGTCTAAGTGTTTAGCCATGATGCCTAGACACACTTACAAACCAAAATATATATTAAAGTGTGTTTGTAGATCCAACTCCTTTGGTCCAAGCATTACACACCAATGGAAAGAGGTGCAGCCAGGAGGGATCCCCACCCACGTTACTCCCAAAGTCAAGTTGTGTATGCATACCATGTTTAAATCTGTAGGGTTTGGCCAAAGTACCATTTTTGGTCTTTCTTGGGCCTGACATGAAAACAGAAATGGGTGTGGTCATATACATGTACTTAAAAACATTCCCCAGATTATATTGATTCCAAATATATATGGATTCATGGGTCTAACTCCCTAGATTCAAATGTTTTTATTGTAATACCACTTTTGGCATTTTTTAGCCTTACACAGGGAAAGGAGGTGTGCCAGGTGGAACCAAGCCAATGTTACTCTGAGAGTGAAGTTGTATATGCATACCAAGTTTATTCCAAGGGTTTTTCTGGCCACAATGCAATTTTTTGGTTTTGTTTTAGCTTTTTCTCATAACCATGGTAACTATTTTCTGAATTTTCAGCCCATGTTTTTAAGTTGGGTCAAAACCTATCATCATCATGCCAAGTTTCATTGAAATCCACCAACGGTTTGGCAAGAATGAGGGCACAAACATACAGACATCTTTCATATATATATATATATATATATATGTATAGAACTAGCAGCACATGTCCCCCCCCCCCCCCCCCCCCAATTCTCTCATATTCTTTTACATTTTTTTTTTTTTAAATATTATTCATCGTGCACTACACTGCCCCTGTGCCGGGGGCAATACTATACTATACCATACTGTACCATAGCATACTATACCATACTGTACCATAGCATACTATACATTGGTTAATACGGACAAAGGCATTATTGACATCTTTCTTATCTGCTGGGAAGCGTAAGTATGTACTTGCACAAAATAACTCTAGCAACACATTGCGGAAGTGAAGTACCCTTATTTGGTTATCTGTAAACCCCAACACTTCCTCCCTCTCCTTACCCATCCACTCCATAGCACCCTCCTCTCCTCCCAAGCATGCTCAAGGAAACAGAGGGAAGGGAAGAGAGCTGTTATGAAGGCCCAGTCCACCCCAGCCCCACAAAATGATCCCTGTGGAGAATTGATCAAGTATTCCCAACTATCAAACAGTAATGTCTATCACACAACCAGCCATAGGCATTTCTCTTTAAAACAACTCAACATTCGATAGACAATAAACAAAGAAATGTTCCAATTAAGAATGCCGAGAGTGTGCAGTCATCTTTCTCCTTCCAATGGTAGAGAAGGTGGGCGCACTTTCCTGGGAGAGAGAGAGAGAGGGGGGGGGGGGGGGGGGAACAACAAGACATTACACTATGGTACTTGCAATCAAACAACAAACACACCAAAGGCAACAATCACAAGCATCCCAACACAACTAATACATGCAGTCAAGCCACACCCACAAGGAAAGAGCAGTGTGGAAAATGGGCACACAAGAGCACCCACCCACACACACCACACCCCCCACCCACCCTTGGTCTGGTGGGACGAGAATACACACACACCACACCCCCCACCTACCCTAGGTCTGGTGGGATGAGAATATACACACCACACCACACCCCCCACCTACCCTAGGTCCTGGTGGCTGTGGTTGGGCAGGCAGTGTGATGGGCTGTCTGAGGAAGACCTGTGGTGCTGCTGGGGGAGATGGTTGGTGGTGTGGCCTCCATTACTGCTGTCAGCCATGTTCATCTTCATCACAGTCAGACAGTCCTTGACATTCCCAACAGCAGCTTGAGAGGTGGCCCGCACCAACAGGACATTCTAGAGGACACACCCACCAATGAAACACATACCAAAATAATATTGTAGGACATATCCCCAACATAACATTCCAGAAACTCACCAATATAACATTCTAGAGGACACACCAACAAACAGGACATTCTAGAGGACACACCCACCAACAGGACATTCTAGAGGACACACGCACCAACAGGACATTCTAGAGGACACACCCACCAACAGGACATTCTAGAGGACACACCCACCAACAGGACATTCTAGAGGACACACGCACCAACAGGACATTCTGGAGGACACACCCACCAACAGAACATTCTAGAGGACACACCCACCAACATAACATTGAGCTAACCAACACTAATGGATGTCAATTAAAGACACCACAACAATCTATCAACAGGCAACTGTCAGGCAACCTCACAGGCAACATGCATGCATACATATACATACTACATACATTACACACTGACACAGAGTTATTGCACTCACCATATCAGTTGCAGAGAGATCAACATCAGAGACACACGTCTGCACATAAACACAAAGAGACAGAGCACAGAGTACTTCAACTTAAACACAAAGAGACAGAGCACAGAGTACTTCAACATAAACACGTCATCACAAATATCCCAAGAACAGTTCCTTCATGTGTAACCACACAAAAACTTCTCACATGTCCCTTCTCTAACAACCTGTCCCCTCTGAACATGTCCCCTTCCCCTCAACATGTCCCCTCCCCTCAACATGCCCCTCCTCCTTAACATGTCCCCTACCCCAAAACATGTCCCCCTCCCCTCAACATGTACCCCTCCCTCTCAGCATGCCCCCTCCTCAACATGTCCCCTCCCCTCAACATGCCCCTCCTCCTTAACATGTCCCCTACCCCTGAACATGCCCCCTACCCCAGAACATGTCCCCACCCCCCTCAACATGTATCCTCCCACTCAACACGCCCCCTCCTTAACATGTCCCCTCCCCTCAACATACCCCTCCTCCTTAATATGTCCCCTACACCTGAACATGTTTCCTACCCCTGAACATGTCCCCATCAACATGCCCCGCCCCCTCACCTGTAGTTGAACAGAGAATGATTCTTGCAGCCTCTGGAATCGTGTGAATACCTCCCACAGAGCATCGCCTCCAGGGAAGTTGTCCATGGCAACCGCAGGGCTACCCAGACCAAATCCCTGGGGGGACAAAGTCTGCCCGCCATTATTACTCTTGTCTCCATCAGTGATTACACCTCCACTACTTATCTTCTCGATGCTTGTGCGGACAGAAGGTCTCATCTTACTCCTGGATATTCTCTTGGGGAAGAGTTTTGGGGAGGAATTGGTGGGGGTGGAGTTGTGGTGCAGGGAGATCAGGTCTGGGCCCTCTTCTGCACCTCCCTCCACATTCTACACAAGAACACAGGAAGTCACTACAATAACACCAGAGGTCACCATAGCAACACAGGGAGTCATTACAATACACCAGGTCACCATAGCAACACAGGGAGTCACTACAATAACACCAGGTCACCATAGCAACACAGGGAGTCATTACAATACACCAGGTCACCATAGCAACACAGGAAGTCACTACAATAACACCAGGTCACCATAGCAGCACAGGAAATCACCACCAATTTTGACATTAATAAAACGACCAAAATGTTGGACCACCTTCAATAAGTAGAGGCCATCCAAGGATGGAATCCCACAAGCCACAGGTACGTACACTCATACTCCTGCTGTTGCACAGACTGGAGTAATGTGGTTCACAGTCAGGCTGATCTCATTTAGGGAATTTTAAGGCCTGTCCGCACTACAAACGGGTTTGTACCTCTCTCCAGCAACACCAGTTCCATTTTCTTGCGTCCACACTAGCATAGTGCTGAACCCGCTCCACATCACTTGCGTGGGTTGACTAATTGGTTGGGCTTATTAATTGGTTTTCCTCTACCTTGTATAGAAACAGGGTATTTCATTTCCTCATGTGCTACTGTCTTTTCCCCTCTGCAATGTCATTGCACAAAGGGAGGCTAGAGAGGGGAGAGAGAGCTGTTAGTAGCTAAACTCCTAATAGTGAACATCAGCAATAAAGCCACAAGAATATTCAATGAATCTGAGCCGCTTGAAACCTACCCTTCTGAAGGTTTCAGGTGAAACTGGGTGGAACCCATTGGGATGAAATTGGGTTTAGTATGGATGCGTGGAACCCGTTCCAGACGCGGGTGAAACCGGTTTTAGTGTGCAGTGTGGACAGGACTTAAGTCAAGTTCACAGTGAGCACACACCACATAGACGTATAAACATGTACCGTGCGTTGCACGCACTGTAAACACAAAATTTTGTCAGACCGCACCACAAGGAGTGTTTTTAACAGTTGCATCCGCAACACGAGAATAGAACAAGTTTAAATTTTATGCAACACACAGCGTGTGTTGGTGTGTGGTGCACGCACTGTGAACCCCAGGCTTGAGAGTGACTGACTGAGTGTGTGTATGTGGTGCACGTACTGTGAACCCCAGGCTTGAGAGGGACTGACTGAGTGTGTGTATGTGGTGCGCGCACTGTGAACCCCAGGCTTGAGAGGGACTGACTGAGTGTGTGTATGTGGTGCACGTACTGTGAACCCCAGGCTTGAGAGGGACTGACTGAGTGTGTGTATGTGGTGCATGCACTGTGAACCCCAGGCTTGAGAGGGACTGACTGAGTGTGTGTATGTGGTGCATGCACTGTGAACCCCAGGCTTGAGAGTGACTGACTGAGTGTGTGTATGTGGTGCATGCACTGTGAACCCCAGGCTTAAGAGGAACTGACTGAGTGTGTGTATGTGGTGCACGTACTGTGAACCCCAGGCTTGAGAGTGACTGATTAAGTGTGTTTAGACGGTGGCTGTGGTTTTTAGGGTAAGGGGTCTCCACTCAGAACAATCGCAATAATTAGTTAGGAATGTGAAATTCAATTATAATGAGAATTATTTTTATTTGTATATCAATGAAGTAGTTGTAATTGGAATCAGAGAACAGAAAGACAGACAGAAATGTGCACACACACATACACAAGGTGACAACAAATCAAGCTTTCACTACCCACCTTCAATAACCAGGCTGAGTGGAGGTTACTACAGCAGTCTGCCTGACACCACTTCTGAGGCTGCCAAGTTACATGGTATACAGCTAACAAACCAACTAAAGTCCTTTCGTGTTCTCTTTACCGGTTGAAAAATCGCTGCAAAAGTCTCAATATTCACTCTCCAATATTGGGGATACCAACCAACTCCTCCTCCTGAAGTGGTGTTCACTCGTATTCTATTCCTACGGCTCTGTGATAAAGGAGCCAGGATTTAGCTGTATAGTTCATAAGGAAAGTACCGGCATTCTTTCAACAACTTGGAATGTAGTGGATTTACATCCCTTGCCAACAACGGGAAGCAGAATTTCAGAATTACTGATATCAGACAATTAGCTTCTTGTTAGTTGCTGTATAACTAGGTTCATCCAATAGATAGGGAAGCATATAGAAATTATTTAGCTAGATATTATTAGCCATATGGCAAAGAATCAGTTTTGTCTGAGCTAGCACAGCGCACTCCTCCTGATAGCAGACAACTGGTATTTGCTGCTTTTTTGAATATGATGTTGACCTTATGGGGTAAGATTGTGTTCATTGCATTGGAGAGAGCTATGGAAGATGGAGGACCATTGTGCTACAGAACAGTTTGGGCTAGGGAGGAGGTGGGGGGGGGGGGGGAGTGTTATGATTAGGAACTGCTGCCCGGGCTAACATTGCTTACTGCACTGATGGTGGATGGATCATCAGAAACTGCTGGGGAATTTATTATGTATGCTGCATTGAAGATTGCTGAGGTGGATGTGGAAATATATTGGTATGAGGAATTGGGAAGATTGAAGAGGTTGGGTGTGGAAGGTAGGTAAAAGTCAAACACATTCAAGAAAGTTGAGGTCTGTATTTTCTATTGTATCTGTCAAGTTGTGTTGAGAGTTTGTACTTGTATTTAGTTCTGTTGTTAGCTTCACTTTGTTTTGGTAATCGTAGTTCCATACCGTCAATTAAATGTCTGTCGGCATCCTCATCTTCCATCTCACCAACAACATACAAATTGCATTGGTATCAGTGCAGATTTTCTCAGAATTTCAAAAAAGGCCATGCAAAAGTTATTTTCACACTCAAAACTCTTGCCAGCACAGCTGGAATAGTACAGTTTGTTGGACAACCAATGACTTGGTTGCTGCACGTGAAGCTGCAATGGGTCTGTGGAAACACAAACCTTCCTTGTATAGCACACACATCTCCAACACCCTACTACTGACCAGCTCAACACTATAACATATTGTGTGTATGCATACACTTACTTCAATTCTGGTGAAGTTGGAGAGGTTGGTACAGTGCTCCACTTCACTGCGTAGTCGGGAGACCCAGAACTGCCGCTCCTTGGGACCCTGACCTCTCAACTTGTACACCTCTCCATTGGCTCCATTGACAATGAATGTCTGCGAGTCCTCCTCACTAGGGGCCACCACAGCTCCCTGCACATGAACACACACATGTAAACACACACATGGACACACATGTAGTACATGTCCTGATGCCAGAAGAACACCATCAACACACACAAGCCTCAGCAGAAGGACAGATTGAGGTATGCCTCACTACTAATACACTATGAGAATCAATGTCTATTAATTGTACTAGCAGGCAATGGTGGCAGCAAATGCTTGGTAGGACCCCCAGAGGGGGTCAGAGTCAAGGCTCAACACATAATGCCCCAAAGTTTACCTCTAATGCTACTCCCAAACTCGTCTGCACACTGGCATTACTGCTCTAACATGCACCACCTGCAGCATAGTACAGTATAGTACAGCAGAGTATAGTGCCTGCACTCCTTCATAAACTAGTGACTATGGCGGCCCATAATCAACAGCAGCCATCACCATGGTGACTGCAAAGATGCAGCATGTTTGCTCCAATACAAGAATGAAAATGGCCATCTGATGACCTGGCTCCAAGATATTGAGATTCCTATATTGATGATGAAAACAGATAGACCAAAACAACAGCATTGACCGGAGCAACAGTAGATCAACAGAAAGAGCAACATCAACAGCAACATCATCAACAGCCACATCCACAGCAGCAATATCAGCAGCAATATCAGCAGCAACATCAATAGCATCACCAGCATCAGAAAGAGCAGCATCAGCACCAACATTAATAGTAACATGAGCACCACAGCATGAACAACATACCACTACCTCTTGTGGCTTCAGTGTTGCAGCATATCTGCCTGCAGCAGTGGTCGGGTGTTGCCATGGCGACAGCATGGACTAACTTGCTCACATGCCTGCACCCAACATGGAGGAACCAGTTGCACCAACTCCTCCACACACACCACACCAGACAGTGGGTGTTGAACAAAGGCGACACAGAATAATTGTCCTCTTCAAGGAAACACCCACCAACACTACCAGCATGGCCATTCATTAGTAATAAGAGACTTGTTGAGAGAGAGTCAGCCCAACACTCGTGCCGCTGCAAGACTCCACACACACACACACACACACACACACACACACACACACACACACACACACACACACACACACACACACACACACACACACACACACACACACACACACTCCACTGACTCTGCTTGCAACAAGGGACACATGGTGTTGCTCAACCACAACTAACAGTGCCACAACATTGATACTAGGACAGAGAAATCCAACCAAGTATGTTGCTCTTAATCCTGAGTTGGGTAGCCATCATGGATTGATACAATGAAGAATTATAAAACGACTTGAAACCACTTTAATTGTATCAGGAGCAGCCAAACTGTGTGAATAGGGAACTGTGTTACAGCCCAACAGATGAATGTTCCTGAATTGGCAGCCATATGGGATATCTGCATATAAAGCCTCTCTCACCACATGCATTGTTCTGGTCTTGGTATGGGAACCTTGCTGAACTGCAATGAGGTGGGGAATGAGGGAGTATGTCTCCATCAGTGTGAGGTTGACCCCAACACTGATTGACCCACTCCTAGTCTGCCTGGCCCATCACAGATCAGTTAAAGTGACTTACCCACAGACACAGGTCAGGTGACTTACCCACAGATGCAGGGAGCCTCTGGGTGGCTGCTTCCTCTTGTCCTCTGACTATAGGAACACAAACAAACAAACAAACAAACAAACAAACGACTCATCAAAACAACACAACCTACAAGTATAAACAACAACACATAGCATGGTGCTCAAAGTTAAACTAGTGAATGACAACTGGGGACCACTTGTAACTACCCAGATAGTCCCTCCTCTGGTTGCTACTCAGATAGTGCACACACAAACACACCCACCCACCCACCCACCCACACAGCAATAATGGACTTACAGTGTAGTAATGGAGGACACCTTGTTGGTGGTCCATAGAGAACCACCTTGGCTGCCATCCCTTCAGGGGGTTGGTCCACTTCTGCAGCTGCCCCTCCAGACACGTTGCTGGTTTGCTCTGAGATTTAGCTTGCCTGTCGAACTCCTAGAAACCAAGGCACAGGAAAATTGTTCAAAGCAACTAGCTAATAGGCTGGACAGTTCATTAGCTGGAACACTAATAATAGCTGTCACCTTAGCCCTCTCCATCACTTCTAGCAATGCCTCCTTTTCCTGCTCCGTCAAGGTAGAGCGGTCCATTTCATTCATGTCCCCAGAGTGCATCCTAGTCCTCTACCCGCAGCTGGAGTCCTAGTGTCTCTTCAGGCACCATAAACTCACAGTGCATGACTGCCACGCCCACAATGAACTGGTAGGCACTAATTGGAGTGTAATGTCTAAGCCATTATTGCAATCTCTGCTGGATGGTGGGGAAGACACGAAGAGACTCATTATTTATGGTATTGTAGTATAAATTAATGATTTTTTATTGGCTAGATGCATGTAAAGCTGTTTTTTTTGTTTGTTTGGTGCTCAATTCTGTGTCACCAGATGTGTACCAACTGACTAGAGGAATAACTATATCTTTCATCCCTCCACTTGTGGTACTATATCATCACCTTTCAGGTGTGGCTTTAACAAATTCTCCAGAAGCATTATCAAGCTCTTAATATTTTTCATTGTTATTAATAGCTTCACAGAACAATGGTTACAATATAGTTAGTGATGGTGAATTGGATATTCTCTTGATGTGAGATGCTAACTGATTTGATTCCAATGGTTTGGTAGTTCTTGTGTGGGAACCTCTCCATCATCAGTGCTAATCGTGTTGATGTTGGAGCTTTCAGTGGCTGAATTGGATGAGAAATATGTGATCAAATAATATATCATTATGTCTAGAGAACCATGAGGGGGGGGGGAGGGAGGGAGTAAACATGTGGTATAGTTTACAAGGAAGGCTTCTAATGGGAGGTGAAAAGTACACTAAGTTGAGAGCTCACTACAGATATGTATTCCTAGTCTCCCCACCCCCACCCCCACCCACTCCACCCCCACCCACCACCACCACCTAAATTAGTTCAGAATCTGAAGATATTCTTGCAGAGAAAGTCACAGCTGTTTCCAGGGTATACCAGATGCATGTTAGTTCCCAGGTCACAGTGAGAGTCTGCAGTCAACATGATTCTTCAAATACTTTCTTACTGAGATATTCTAGCATTTTTATTAAGTTTGTACTCTTTTATATGAATTTTATTCACCACAGTGTGTGTATGTGTGTGTGTTCCTGTAGACAGCATTCAGATCAATGGAAGATCTCTGCTCAAGTATGGGGCTTCCAAGCTTAGTGAGAGGCAAGCAGAAGCTGACTTACTAAACATGGCTGCAGTTATTCTATGTGTCTCATTGTCTGCAGGTATGAGACAGTGCACGTGCTCTTATTTGAGGTGGAGCCAGAGGCTTGGCTGAAGGGGTTGCCCCACTCTGTAGCCTCAAGGTAGACAGAAGTGTTAGTGTTGTATACAGTGAGTATTCTAGGAGCCACTGTGGCATGCTTGCCTGTTGTCTTGTGATGTGGACTAATCTAGTTTATATGTTAGTCCGTGTTTCTCTTTCCATTTGGAATGTCTTAGTGTGTTACATCTCGAGTTACCCTCCCCACTCTCTCCCACCCTCCCTCTCTACTTCCTTCTCTCTATCTCTCTCTCCTTCCCTCCCTCCCTCTCTCCTTCCCTCCCTCCCTCTCTCCTTCCCTCCCTCCCTCTCTCCTCCTCCCCCCTCCCCCCCAAATTCAGGTTGTGTGTGCATGATCTAACGCTGCACACAAGGGTCGGAGGTCGCGATTTCCCGCCATTCCCTTCCCACACATTTTCCACCTCACAGCAGCTCAACGCTCCAGCACATAGTGGTGAAGGTCGGGGTGGTCTTTGTGTGCTCGTGGACTCTCTGTCAGAGTTGCTCCTGCATTACCACACCCATGACCATACCCCTGAGGTGTGTCGCTGGCTTCTCACATGCCAAGTCCCATCCATCTCTCTGCTGCACTCTGACCTCCACAGCAGCATTGTTCTGGCTCAACTGAACTATGTGGCCACGTCTAGTATTGAACTGAACCACACCCATCAGCAGAGCCACACCCACCAGCAGAGCCCGGGCTACTACACTGCCATGGCGCACACTACACACAGAAGACCCTCAGGCAAACTGTTGAGGCAGGTGAGAGGGCCTACTGTGATGTGGTATTAGTCACATGGCAGTTCATGCATGGTATTCCACAAGTATGTGGTCCCAACTCATGTCTGTTCTCCTTTGAACTGCAACAGGTGGACATTTATTTGTGTATTCTGTAAGTGCCTCTCTTGCTGGGTTATTTAATCATGTCAGCATCATGAGGGAGTGGGCGGGATTGAAGAAAGATTTGCATGCAATAATCACATTGTGCTCCTTTTAGGAGAGAAAGTCTGAAGGAGGCACCAATCCCATGATGAGTGTATAGAATAACACATGAGATGAAGTCACAATCTGAGAGGCCAAACCAAATGTGTGTGTGTGTGTGTGTGTGTGTGTGTGTGTGTGTGTGTATGTGTGTGTCCTGCCCCTGGAGCAGGTGAAGTTTACTCGCCAGGAATAATTTGCACAACTTGCAAAGGAAGAGCCTTAACAAATTATTATTTCCTGAAGGCTGCAATAAATATTACAACGAATGAAGTTTGACTATAATGAGGACACAACTCAAACTTACTAAAAGACTATGAGGGACCACAGAATTGAATCCCAACAGAGCACAATACAGTTCTTTACTGGAAGTTAGGTTATATGTACTAGCAAACACGTGGTACACAAATTAATCAAAATTCCCACATGAATCAAATATGAGTAAATAGTTCAGGGATGAATCATTGTGGCGACGCCAGCGTCAGTACACTCCTCACTTGGTCTCCTCTGGAACTACATGGAACATCGTCTTGCCAGATGAGGAGAACACACTCGTGAATGGGACGCTTGAAGCGATGCTTGTCATAGCCATCCAAATTCTTCCCTCTCCTAGAAATCTCAACAGTGACTCGTCTGACGTGACCATCAGGGTCTGGATTGGCCAAAACAATTTTCCCAAGTGGCCGGCTAAAGGTTTCTTGGAAGTTGTTTATCACAAAGTAGTACGATATCACTGATGACGAGTGACTTCTTTGGCTGTCCCCATTTGCATCTTGACTGAAGCTCTTGAATACACTCCTTTTGCCATCTGGTCCAAAACTGATCTGCTAGATACTGAGCTCTTCTCCACAATCTCTTGCCGTCTGTCAAACTGTCAGCACTGACCACTCCAGGGGGAGCAGGATGAGGCACACTGTCAGCACTGAACACTCCAGGGGGAGCAGGATGAGGCTCACTGTCAGCACTGACCACTCTAGGGGGAGCAGGATGAGGCACACTGTCAGCACTGACCACTCTAGGGGGAGCAGGATGAGGCACACTGTCAACACTGACCACTCTAGGGGGAGCAGGATGAGGCACACTGTCAGCACTGAACACTACAGGGGGAGCAGGATGAGGCTCACTGTCAGCACCGACCACTCTAGGGGGAGCAGGATGAGGCACACTGTCAGCACTGAACACTACAGGGGGAGCAGGATGAGGCTCACTGTCAGCACCGACCACTCTAGGGGGAGCAGGATGAGGCACACTGTCAGCACTGACCACTCTAGGGGGAGCAGGATGAGGCACACTGTCAGCACTGAACACTCCAGGGGGAGCAGGATGAGGCACACTGTCAGCACTGACCACTCTAGGGGGAGCAGGATGAGGCACACTGTCAGCACTGACCACTACAGGGGGAGCAGGATGAGGCACACTGTCAGCACTGACCACTCTAGGGGGAGCAGAATGAGGCACACTGTCAGCACTGAACACTACAGGGGGAGCAGGATGAGGCACACTGTCAGCACTGAACACTACAGGGGGAGCAGGATGAGGCTCACTGTCAGCACCGACCACTCTAGGGGGAGCAGGATGAGGCACACTGTCAGCACTGACCACTCTAGGGGGAGCAGGATGAGGCACACTGTCAACACTGACCACTCTAGGGGGAGCAGGATGAGGCACACTGTCAGCACTGAACGCTACAGGGGGAGCAGGATGAGGCTCACTGTCAGCACCGACCACTCTAGGGGGAGCAGGATGAGGCACACTGTCAGCACTGACCACTCTAGGGGGAGCAGGATGAGGCACACTGTCAGCACTGAACACTCCAGGGGGAGCAGGATGAGGCACACTGTCAGCACTGACCACTCTAGGGGGAGCAGGATGAGGCACACTGTCAGCACTGAACACTCCAGGGGGAGCAGGATGAGGCACACTGTCAGCACTGAACACTCCAGGGGGAGCAGGATGAGGCACACTGTCAGCACTGAACACTCCAGGGGGAGCAGGATGAGGCACACTGTCAGCATTAAACACTCCAGGGGGAGCAGGATGAGGCACACTGTCACGCAGAGTGAGTATCATGGCAGGGCAGAGCGGCTGTGGAGCCTCCGGATCTAAAGAAACTTCCCTAAGAGGTGTGGAGTTCACAATAGCAGACGCTTTGACAAGTGAAGTGTGGAGTTCATCTCTCGTCAAACAACGCTGACCCAACATTGGATGTTCCCTCAAGGACCCTTCTAACTGAACATATTTTTCTCTCCCAAACACCTCCAAAGTGGGAAGCATGAGCTGAATTGAAGATCCAGTCAGAGTCTACAGAGTTCAGGTAAGCTCTAATGTCGTCTATGTCGATTGTGGCCTCTTGGTTAAGTGCTTTGTCTTGGTTTCTGGATCCCACAAAGTTCTTGCCGTTGTCACTTCTAAACAGAGATCCTTTACCCCTGATGCCAAGGAAACGACAAAGAGCATTCTTGAATGTTGAAGTGTCCAAACTGTCTATCAACTCCAGGTGAACAGCACGACTGGACAGACAGGTAAAGAGCACAACCCAGACTTTCTTTTCAGCACTACGACTGCAAGTAGCTTTGCCGAAGTTTAACTTTGAAGTACCAAAGACGTTCAAGCCAACATTGGTAAATGGTGGAGCTGGGTGCAGTCTATCAAGTGACAGGTCAGCCATTATTTGGCCTTGGAGTCTTCAACGGAGTTGCCGGCATAAAATGCATGCATTAATATGTTGTTGGATCACTCTCTTACCGCTGACAATGTGGAATCCCTCAGAACGGATATCTCCATGGGTGAGATAGCGACCTTGATGCCGAACTCTTTCATGGCAATGACGGATGATGAGAGTAGTGACGTGGTGATCCTTTGGTAGTAGGATTGGATGCCGTTTGTCGAATGAAATTTGAGCATTCTTTAGTCTTCCTCCAACTCTGATAATCCCGTCGTCATCCAAGATTGGAGCCAATTTGGAGATAGGATTGGAGTCTGGAACAGGAGTTTTATCTTTGAGATGATGAAGGACCTCTAGGAATGTATTCCGTTGTGCTTCCCGCAGAAGCTTAATAGCAGTCTCTGACATTATTGAAAAAAACGAGTGGATGTTGGATCGCACGAGAAAAGGCTTTGACAGCCTCAAGAGTCTTAGAGGTTGCATTGACGAGTCGTCGCCACCTGGAGAATCTTGGAATGAGTGCTGATATAGGAGAATCTGTGTTAGTATGCTGAGCATTGGTAGCCAGGACTTGGACTACAGTCTTCGCTTCAGGTAGTTCCTCTGGAGGAGGGGTCATAGACAAGGTCTATGAACCCCTAAAGAAATGCAGGTCCTTTGAGCCAAGAAGTACGAACGAGTTCGTGTGGTGTTTGAGGACGAGTAGCACGGTCTGCCGGGTTGGCTGATGTGTCAATGAAGGACCAGTCAGTTGGCTTGGAGAGCTTTCTAATGACATTAACTCTATTCCCAACGTATCATGCAAATCTTCTTTCCTCATTATTTATGTAACCTAGAACCACTTTGCTGTCACTGTAGAATTTGATCTTGTCTGGCTTTTTTACCATTTCTGAGACATTGGTTATTGCTTACTGGACAGCATTCACAGCGGCACAGAGTTCCATCCTTGGAATAGTTGTAGCTGCTTTGGGAAGCAACTTGCTTTCACCCATGACGAAGGTGACGCTGATTTCTCCATGGATATTGACTGAACAGAGGTACATGACATGACCAATGGCATTCTGAGATGCATTACAGAAAACATTCATAGAGGAGAAAATGATAGTACCAAAACCTTTAGGTGCATATGGACGTGGAATTTCAATAAGGTGGAGCTGATCCAAACTCGCTTTCCACAGGTTCCATTCAGCTAGATATTCTGGAGGAACTGGGTCATCCCAACCTAGTTTTTGAGCTTTCCCTGCATTGATAGCATCCTTGGTGAGATATGCTTTGCGTTGAAGAAGCCATCCTCCAAGGATCACTGGTGCGTCACAACCAAATACATCGTATATTGTGTTGACAACACCCAAGACTCCACGTTGGGTGAAGGGGCGTTCTGGAATTCTAATTCTATTTACAAACATGTCTCTGTTGATATCCCAAGTGATACCTAGTGTCCGTTGAATTGCTGCTTCATCAAAGTTCAGGTCAACGAGGTCTGATGCTCTCTCTGACTCTGGGAAGGTTTTAAGGACATCTGAATGATTGGAAACAATCTTATGAAGACGAATGTTATGTTTGGCCAACAGAATTTTGGCTGAGGATAGGACGTCAATAGCTGCCTGCGGCGTGTGGGCAGATCCAAGTCCATCATCAGCATAGAAGTGATTTTGAATAAAGTCTTATGTCTCTTGGCTGTAGTGTGACACTCCCATCGTTGCAACTCTTCTTAAACCATAGTTGGCCACTGCCGAACTTGGACTATTGCCAAAAATGAGGACAGTAGCACAGTACTCAATGAGAGGCTTGGAAGGATCATTACCTTTGGAAGCAAAAGAAACGGAGGCAGTCACAATGCTCTGGAGCAACTTGAAAGCGGTGAAACATGGACTCAATGTCTGCCATGAATGCCACTTCTCCTTCCCTGAATCTTGACAGGACACCACAGAGACAGTTATTCCTGTCTGGACCTTGGAGCAAAACTGAATTAAGGCTAATTTCCATGTACTGTGCAGAGCTGTCAAAAACAAGACGGATTTTTCCCTTCTTGGGGTGATGAACAGGGAATACGGGAAGCCACCAGGCTTTTCCATCCTCTGGAGGCGGATCAGACACAGGAACTTGTTCCACGTAGCCATTCTTTATGTTGTTGCCCATAAACTTCAGCGCTTCGTCGAGTTCTTGAACATTCCTCCTCACACGATTAAGTGTGTTAAGTGATCTCTTGAGAATGGAACGACAATTATTTGGAAGTATTGGGCGGTCAGATTTAAATGGAAGAGGCATCTGAAGACCCCCTCCCTTCCTCAGTAGTCTTGACTCCTTCATCAAGAATCTGGAGAAATTGCTTTTCTTCAATGGAGAAGTCTAATAGTTCATCATCTTGTTGCTCAACAAAAACATCGGGAAAGTCAATCACATGAGAGAACTGTGGCTTGGCATGAAAATGAGGGTGGCACTTCGTAGAAGTCCGAAGGATTCTTCGTTGACGGTTTCTACCTTGGCAAACAGAACCAATGACTGCCCAACCGAGAATAGTGCGATGAGCGTAAGGTTCCTTCATGTTGACATAATCCAAAGGCTTCATAACTGTACCACTGTCTCTTCCAAGGAGGAGGAGAACTGGTGTGTCTTGTTGGAATGAAGGAAATCTAGAAGCAAGATGCTCCAAGTGCTTGTGTTGACAGACAATTTCTGGAGTAGCCACTTCATCTTTAGTATCCGGCATCTCAACTATTTCGAAAAGACTTGGCAAGTCACAAGTTCTACTCTCTAATGCTCCCTGAATCTTGAGGCCGGTGAATCTCCTTCCACTGTTCAAAGTTTTGCTGCCCAAGGTGGAGAGAGAATACCCAAAGAGATTAGGTTCGGCATTGAAGAAGTCAAAGACAGTTGAATCAGCAAAGGAAGTGTTTGACTGGTCATCCAAGATAACATAAGCGTCCAAGACCTTGCCAGGGTGCTTGGGATCTGTGATCTTAGCCAAAAGAGTTTTTCCACAGCTTCTTCCATACTTTATATCCCCACAGACTGAGATGCATAGAGAAGTAGGTATCTTCTCTTCCGTGACGTCAGCACCGTTTGCTGACTTGGTTTCCTGAGTACAGTCAGATGCAGACAAATTACTAACCTTAGTGTTTTTGATTTTTAAAGATTTTTTAGGAAGGTAACTGTGGAATAATGTGTGATGACATTTGGAACCACATTTCTTGCATTTTTGGGATGTCACGGTACAGTCAGGTAGCTTATGTTCTCCGAGACAGATGTAACAGATAGGGTTCCCATTTATGCCCTTCTTCTTGTCCTCCAATGACATGCCCTTGAACACTTGGCAGTCTTCTAAAGTGTGAGAGCCAGAGGGGTGAATGAGGCAATTCCTAGGCCCTTCATCATCATCATGTCTTCAGCCGAAGTCTGCAGAGTTCGTGACACCATTGGCTTGATTACTTGAAAGAAGAAGTTAGTGGGACAGTAGATATCGATGCCACAGGTAAACTGGGATTATTAATCACACAATCACGTTCTTCTAGGAAGTGGCAGAGGACATGGAATGGTGGATGAGTACCATTGTGTTGATACTGGTACTTGGCAACTCGTTCATTCCACTTGTGCACCATATCCTTTGGAAGCTTCTTTATGATGATTTGCTGATCTGATGAAAAGTTAAAGGTGGTGAAATCATCAAGATCAGACATCTGGATGAAAATGAGGCTACAGAGATCAGACAGTTCTCTAACCTTGGTTTGGTTCATGTGACTGAGCGTTGGGAAGTCACTAAGCTGCCTCCTAAGGCTCACTGTGATGAGTGGTGCACTACCAAACCTTTCTTTCAACTTGTCCTCGATTGTTTGAAGACATTTCTCGGCATTGGAACTACCTGCTACCTTGAAAGTCTGAACGACTTTCTTTGCTTCCCCTGCATGTGAGCTTCCAGAACATCAATGACATCACCTGCACTAAGCCCTAATTCCACAATCTTCCTTTCCAGACTCGTACACCAAGAGCGGAACAGTGATGGATCTCCCCTGAATGGAGCCACAGGGGCCTTGAAGAGATCTCCACGGAGAAGGTGTCTTGTGGTAGGATTAAGTGCTGGTTTAGCAGCAGGCTGAAACTGATATGGGCGACTCCCCACTGTAGTCGACAGCACTGGCAGAGAACTCCCCACTGTATCAAGGGAAGGCATCAAGTTAAACCGAGATGAACACAGAGTTGACTTGGATTGAAAGGAAGTAACAGGTAACGACTGAGAAAAGGACATATTGAAGTGGGTGTGAGGTTTGCGGTCGAGAGACAGTGAGCAATTGTGCATATGGAGTCACCACGAGCATTGAGGGTTGGAAAACAGATGCTTCAGCACTGAGCTTAGGCTTGCCACCAGAAAGCTTGTAGAACAAGTTTGAACAGGTCTGGGATCCATCTCTCAGAGCTAGAAGCCTAGCTCGCTCCTTCTCTCCTTCCAGTTGCTGGAGACGCCATGCATCCTCTTTCTTTGCATTGAATCTCCTGATTCCTTTTAAACTTTCTCCATTCTTCTTCCTCCTGGCGTGCCTTGATTTCTTCCTGAATTTGTGCCTGTTCATCCTCATAAGCCAGAGTAGCATCTATAGCACCAAGCTGCTGCTGATCAATCTCAGACTTCCTTGAATGATGTGATGATATGATAGAAGGACATGAAGCATGAATCAATGGAGATTTGCTCAAGGCTATCTTTGCTTGAAGGACCCAATGCTGCGCTGCTTCCTGTTGTTGAGACAATTCACGGAAGTGATCCTCCAAGATAATTCTTTCTTGAGTGATGCCATGCTGTTGAAACTGTGAATAGAGTAGAGAATAACTCTCTGCACAAATCTTCCAATTACCAAGAATGTCACTGAGAAGATGACTTAAGTAATCAGTATCTTCAGGCATATTATCATGTGAGCAGGCAATGGATCTCCGAAGAGCTTCTTCACTGAATTCCCACTGACTTTGGCTTTGTTCCAGTGTTGGTTTTCATAATCTGGACATGATAGATATTCCTCCCTATTCCTACTGTTTCATCCATCAATTTCTCATCATTAATGTTGTTTATGTCAGAGCTATCAGGTGCTTGTTCCTGTGAAGCCATCCTGAACTATGAGACAAGTAAGTCTAAGCAATCAATGCAATAGAGCTAGCTAGCGTGACAGACCCCTTCTAAAGGCTATATTTGAATATATATTTTTTCTATTATTAGCTATGCTTGAATAGTTTGTTAGCTAACAGTAGAGAAGGAAAGACAACGACCCTTTACCTCTCCAATGCTAGAATAAAGCTAGGACAAAATGCAGAGACTAGACAACTTCAAACGTACCAAAGTTAGATAATATCTTGGTCCAGGATAGTCTTTTACTGTCCTGCCCCTGGAGCAGGTGAAGTTTACTCGCCAGGAATAATTTGCACAACTTGCAAAGGAAGAGCCTTAACAAATTATTATTTCCTGAAGGCTGCAATAAATATTACAACGAATGAAGTTTGACAATAATGAGGACACAAATCATACTTAGTAAAAGACTATGAGGCACCACAGAATTGAATCCCAACAGAACAGAACACAATGGCAGTAAGTTCTTTACTGGAAGTTAGGTTATATGTACTGTTAAACACGTGATACACAAATAAATCAAAATTCCCGTGTGAATCAAATATGAGTAAATAGTTCAGGGATGAATCATTGTGGCGATGCCAGGGTCAGTACAATATATATATATACTGATCAGCCTTTGTCAGAGCCACCGAGACTACTCCCAGTGACTCTGCCTGTGACAAGGCAGGGAACAAGTAAAGGACATCAAGAAGTTAATAATAAGAAAGAGAATAAAGAAATGAATAAGAAAGATGATAATAACAAAGTTAATTAAGATAGCTAATTGAGATAATGTGTTATGGGTTTCCGGTGAAGGAAATTAATTATAAGAACAAAGAAAACGAAGTAATTACAATAAACTCATTTAATGAACAAACAGCTGGCCAGGCAGGGCGCCGGAGCAGGGCCCCCCGAATGGTCTGACTATAAAAAGACACAACTAAACTGTTATGATAGAGAGAAAAATGTCCATGTTGTAATTGAAAGTGTGATATTGTATATTGAATATTGGAAAGATCATTGTTGCTGGTACAGAGAGTCTCTGACCAGTATTTAATACTATCTATTTTGAAGTGAGACAGGGTGTGTGAACCTACTGTTGGCTACTTATAACCACAGTAGGTAGTCTTAGTTAATACTATAACAACTGGTGATTAACTAGGGAGCGGGGCAGCTATCCTAGCTTGCAGAAAATATTAGCTGAAGCTAGGGTAGCAGCTCACAGCCTTTATCCCCTTTTTTAACCCATTTCAGTGCTTTAGCCAGATGACCTTTTACCAAAATTGTCCAAAATAGTGAAGAATGCTTGCCCAGCCCCTAGCATGGTCTGAACCAAACTATTCCTGTCGCATCCCATGGCCAGAGTGAACATTGATGCCAAGGTTCATTATAAGCAGTGCACATGTCTAGGATCAGTTCCTGGACTCACTGACAGACAGACATACCAACAGATGTTGGTGAATTATAGTTACGAGGGGGGGGGGGGGAAGTGATTAATTTTAAATAATGATAATTTGGGGGTTTTTGGTAATGTTCGGTAGTTTTTGATGACCCTTTGCCAAAATTGGTGCTTCCCTCCCCCCCCCCCCCCCACACACGTTAGAGTTTAAAACATCATTTTCCTAGAAGTTTGTAGCTATTGAGATATTGCTGTACATATGTATATGCATGTGATAGTGCCCACATGTTTCATGGGCTTGTATGTCACAGTACAACACAATCTGACAAATAGATGGGCACACGTTATTGAAGAGAAACTTCTGATCAAACAGATAGAGGGTAAAACTTATTTCAAAAGCTTATTTCATTTAGATATTTATGCTTGTTCTGTGTGCCTTCAGATGGTGTGTTGAGTGTCTCCTTAGGCATATTTTCTTAGAAGATGGAGCCACTCCCCCTTAACCACACCCACTGTGATCTAGATCCCAGGTGCATTATCAGCAAAAGCTCAAAATATGCTTGCAACTTCCAAAATGACTTGAAATTTAAAAAATCAGTGAACCAAATTAGCAGCTGCTGAAGTGTTTTGTGTTTGTGGGCACTTAAACAAACCAAAACCAAATTACAAACGACAAAGTGTTTTTTTCCCCCCCCCCTCTTTTTGCTGGCAAAGCTTTAGCCAGAATGTTCTGCAATTAAATTTGGGGGGGGGGGGGGGTTAGGTATTTGAAACTGTTCTTACTCTTGACTTGTAAACCAAGATAGCTGCTAGAAGCTTTACATATTCATCTGAAGTTCTCTAATCCAGTAGAAGTGTAGTTTTATTCATTGATTACCAGCAGTTAGAAAACCAAGGAAAGAAAAGCTGCATACCACAACAGCTCAGAGAAAAGGAGAGGGGGGGGGGGGGGGGGGGGGGGGGTGTGTGTGTGTGTGTGGGGAAAGAAATAGGGAAGGTAGGAATAAAGAGGGGAAAGAGGAGAGGAAGAAAGGATGGAAAGAAAAAAGGGTTGAAGGAAAGAAAGGAAGGAAAAAGTGGGGGAGGGGGGAAGGAGCTCAGACCTGGATTCAAATCCAAATTATCTTCCTTAGTAGACCAGTGCCTTAACCATTGGACCTTTTTGTAGGATTTTTTTGGTATGGCAAATTTGAATTTCCTTTTTCCCCACCAGGGATGCCACATTAAAAAAAAAATTTTTTTGAGGGGGAAAGAGGAAGGGGAAAAGGAGAAAGAAGAACAGAAGGAAGGGAAATGGGGGGGGGGGGAAGGAAGAGGAAAAAAGAAAGAAAAGGAGGGAAGCAAGGAAGGGGAAAAAGAAAAAGGAAGGGGGGAAAGGAAAAAGCAAAAGGAAGGGGGGAAAGGAAAAAATGAAAAGAAGAAAAGGGGGAAGAAAAAATCAGGGAGAATCAAATCACTAACCTTCAGCTTGAGAGACCTGTGCCTTAACCGTTAGGCCTTGTTTTTCAGGCTCTTTTTGTATGGAGAATTTGAAGGGGAAAAATTTTTCACAACGAATGATACTTGTAGAAATAACTTTTTTATCTGTATCTCTGCTGGGTTTAGCTGGTGCAACACTGTGGAAGGAGTTAACACACACACACACACACACACACACACACACACACACACACACACACACACACACACACACACACACACACACACACACACACACACACACACACACACACACGGAAATGCTCAAAAATGCTCGTAAGTATGATAACCTCCAACTGCCGTTCAGAATTATTAATTCCTTGATGAACATTGGTCCAACACTTGTGTGAGCTATGTGTTCAGTAATGTTGCATGTACATACTTTATCTTTACAAATACGATCCGTACGAAGGGTTGTCCTCTTCTCCTTTATTATACACTAGCAGCATATACCCAGTGTTGCCCGGGCCAATGGCAGCATGAAACATTATAGAAGCCACTCAAAAACACCATTTCTAGACCTTGTACTTAATTCAAGTAAGAGCAGCCCAAAGCAGCCCAAAAGTAGGCTACATGCAACCAGTACTCCTGTTGGTTTGTCAGAAAGGTCAGATTGTTTTGTAGGCGTGATGTAATGCTGAATAATGCATGAGTTGTTATTTTGTGAACACGTCAATGAATTGGTTCTTCCTACTCGACGTTTCATAATTAGTGAATTGTATTGTACATGTCTGTCTGTATGAGTATGGGATAGTCAGATTAGGGGAGGGACCTCCACCTGTGATTTGAATAGTGTCTAGGAGTGTCTTGGGGGGGGCCTTCTGTGGAGTGTCTGGGGCCTTCTGTGGAGTGTCTGGGGCCTTCTGTGGAGTGTCTGGGGGGCCTTCTGTTGAGTTCCAGGTGTGTGCAGACATCCAATAGCTTCATTCAATCCAATTGTATGGAAACCTGGCTAAGGGTGGAAGTGAGATCACCAGATACTGTCATGTGACAGGAAAGTTTAACATGTGACAGAGTGCATTGTTGATGCCATCTATACATAGATATATTGTGTGTGTGGTCTGCAGACTGAGATTTATGCTATCTCCAAGGACTACATTGCCATGGATACCACCCCACACGGTACTATCACCCAGACTAAAACCATTCCTGTTTCACACAGAGACCCCACTGCCAACTTAACCTTTGACCTGCGCCTTAGTTTGAAGGAGAAGGAGGCACGGTCTCAAGTGGTCCTCCCCTACACCAACCAGCAGGGGCAGCACCTGCAGGGCACACAGCTGGACGATCCACAAGAGGAGGAGGAAGAGGAGGACTTCAACTCTGACCCTGACGATGACCTTGACTTTTAGATTCTGGAATGCAATCATGTTTCATTTTATTTATAATAAAATCCATGAGAGAAAGTGGATGTGGGGGGGGGGGGGGGGGGGGGGGGGGGTGTTGGTTGCAGGTTTGAATAAAGCACTCGGAAATTTGACTAAAACTGTTTCAATACTGCAGAGGGACTCACTCCACACTAAAAGATGTTAATATGATTAGAAAGGGGAATATCTGCAGATATACGGAATGATATGATAGTAGCATTTGCCAGGAAAGTGCAGGTGGGAATTGTGATTAAACAAATAATCATTTTTGAAGGGAGGAAAAGATGAATAAAAATGCTTACATAATAAGAAAGAATAGGTTACATCAGTAATCGGAATGGTAACAAATGACACAATTTTTTAACTTTATTTCAAAGACAGCTTCATATATTTTTTCTTCTTTTTTGGATGAGGCTTGTCAAATGTTGGTGTTGCTACTAGTGATGCCAGCTGCAATAACTCATCCAAACTGTTTGTTTTTTTTATTGGCATGGTGAGCTGGGAGATAAATTGAAACAAAATTAATAAAATAGAAAAATGGCAGGCTACAGTTTCTCCCCCATTATTCTTTAAAATGTAATTGCCTCACTTCCAGCAGAAATTTGGAAGTGCTTCACAACTCTCGCCTTAGGGTGTTTGTTATGCACAAAATATTTTGTCCAGAGGAAACTGGGTTTATCTGCTAGTATTAAACAATTGGAAATAGTTCTTAATTCATAAACCATGTAATGAAAAATTCAAATTTGAGAAATCTCAGGTGAAAACTTCCTTTTTCCTCAGTTTGGGTAGCTACTAGTGGACAAAAATATCAGAGCATATATCCATAACTTTTAGGGGTGGGAGGTGATTCATCCCAGCTGCCTAGATGGTTTAAACAATTAACTATTTCTAGAACATCCACTGTTCTAAACTATTTATTACCTTCAACTGTGTCTACTATGTACATGTGATTCTGTACGGGTGTGTGTGTTTCTACAAGTTATCATCTATTATCTTGAAGTACCCACTAATATACACCATATTAATTCATTGTGGCATACTAATGAAAATGTAACTATGAATTCATTTATCAGTTAAGTAGAAGTTGTTTATTTAAATTTATTATTAAAATCAGTTGCCAACTGAAATTAATACAGAGTGACTTATCCCTTTTAGTCTAGTTTCTAAGAGTGCAGGAAGGATGATACACACAAAACGATCGTGTTTTGCAAACTAAAATGAAATATCTAAATTAATAGGCTAAAATGAAGTTGCCAGCACATAATGCAGCTTGGTGGTTAGTGGTTAATATTAGGAAAGAAAAACCAGTAAGTGGATGAAATGTGGTGAATGCACTTTAAATGTTAATACTGTATGGTTACAGCAGCTGTACTATTACTGGTTATGGATGCTTTTATTGGAGAAATCTAAACTTAATTCCCTTTTATACTCTGTCCTTAAATATTTCATAAGAAGAATTTGGCCTAGGATAGCCCAGGCCACAAGTAAGCACTACCTTGTACATGGCTAGTGAGTCGCCTAAACTCAATATAATTACTGGCATTAACCTCATAACCAGACTCATAATACTGTTCATCTCTATATTGACAGGATTCAATTAATGGACATGTTGTTCCAAGCAACCATGCACAAATACAAAATGATGGATAGATAGGAAGGAAACACTGCAATTGCCACACACCAGGTTGATTGAAACTTGCCTCTTTGTTGGAGGTATTACGAAATTAGTCTCTCAAGCAAACCCTTTACCAACCACAGCACTGGCATATTGGCTCATCAGCCAACAGTCTGTACCTTCACAGAAAACACCTACAGAGACTCAAGTAACCAGGGGCCTTGGGTTATTAGTTACCGCCTGTGGATGTGGTTTATAACCACATCCACTGCCAAGAATCAACAGGAGATTGAACACTGGATGTACAGACAGCCAGGTGGGTGCAGCCATCCAGTGAAGCAAGACCTAATTGAATACACAGAGCAAACATAGCCACACCCACAGGAAAGTAATAACTTTACATCATATGAAGACCACATACCATTATTCATCTGGACCAATCAGGATCAAATTCAGCATGTGGTTTCTATGCACTACTCTCCTGTGGGTGTGGTTTGGTAAACAGTGTAAACTCCCACATGATCATTCCATTGAAGATGCCACACTAGCTGCTCTTCTTCCTTCAGCTACCTGCACCCATTCTCACTTGGTTGGAACTCCACCTAACCCTAATACAGTGCAGCTGCTACAGGCTCACTGGTATATACATTTTATACAGGAGTGCTCAATGGATTGACAAGAACAGAAAATCTAACATTGCCTAACCGCTATATATTGAACCCAATACACATTCCGTGTCAGATCACTTGAGTACACCATCAGGGTGTGGGATAAGTGAAGATACATCATCAGGGTATGAAATAATTAGTACGAAGACACCATCAGGGTGTGGGATAAGTATAGATAGAAGACAAGTGTGCATGCATGTGTGAGAGTTAAGAGTGTTTTGTTGTCAGTCTCTGCCTATCAATAGGTCTCCTGTAGTGCTAGTCTATGACCACAGGCTCTTCCCCCTCAGAGGGCTGTCTTACCCTCGTCACCTGCATGGGGCACAAACACACACACAAAACAAAAGACGACAAGTCAATTAACCATCTGAAGACAAGCACTTGGACATTAACACATCTTGATTTGTCTGAATATATCCCAGTTCACTCCCACTCTAATCATGGCCACTCCCACTCTAACCTGGCCATTCCCACACATCAAACCACTCCCACTCCCACACAACATGCCACTCCAAACCTGGCCATTCCCACACAACATTAAGCCACACCTACAAAAGATCACATGCGATAGTAAAAGAAACACACCCACACACCTCCACATGGACAAGTCTGGTTACTTTGTTAGGCTTCCTTTTGGACACTCCTCGGCCAATCACACTTCCACCTTTACCAGAGGGCACTGCACTTCCAGACTGCATCAGAGAGAGAGTAACACAGCATCACACACTGTAAACATGGCTGAGCATTGCTGCACAAGCAACCCCTTACCTGCTGTCTAGAGTCCACCCTCAGCTTGAGCTCTCTCTGACCAACTCTCCTGATGTGCACTTTACTGCACACCTGTGACAGTTTCATGCATGTGGTGGTCGTTCTTGGCAACGATGGTTCTGGGGGCGGGGGCGGCTGGTTTGTGTTCACACTTAAAGTAGCTGTTTTCCTGATCCAGTTGACGAGAGAGGGGGGGAGGAGGTCGAGAGAGGAGAACGTGGGAGACTGCCTGCCTAATGGCTTCCTGTGCAAGATGCAGGAAAGCTTGTGCACCACTTCAGCTTGTCGGGCACAGCTCAACTGAGACCTGCGACAGAGACACACAGGGGTGAGAGTGGTTTGGGAGAGGAAAAGGAAGCAAGGGGCGTGGTGAGTGTGTTGTGGCGAGAAGACAAGGAAGAGAGAGAGGACACTAGGAACATACCGCGCTGGTTGTTGTGAGAAGGAGGCCCACAGGAGGGAACAAGAAGATGTATGTATGAATGAATGCAGGAAGACAGACTCACCATTGGATGTTGGCCACAGCGACAGTGCCATGGTCAATGGTGGTGTGTTGGAGTTCCGTTGGGCCCTCCTTGCAGTAGGTATGGTCGTGGTTAACCTGTCCGGTGCTTGCCCAGGTGAAGATGTCCTGGCCCCTCTGCCGTAGATAGGGGAAGTCCCTGTCCTTCGCCCCTGCACTGCTGTTATATACCTTGAAGACAGACGTGGGGCTCAGGTCCTGCGGGGACAGGTGGTGAGGGTGAGAGATTAGAGGCATTGATACAAGTGGGGCAAGGATATGGAGACATGTGAATGGATGTAGGGATATTAGAGACATGCAAATGAATGTAGAGCTATTGGAGACATGTGAATGGATATTGGGATATTAGAGACATGCAAATGAATGTAGGGTTACTAGAGACATGAACGAATGTACGGTTAATAGAGACATGAATGAATGTAGGGTTATTAGAGACATGCAAATGAATGTAGGGTAAATAGAGACATGAATGAATGTAGGGTTATCAGAGACATGAATGAACGTTGGGATATTAGAGACATGAATGAATGTAGGGTTATTAGAGACATGAATGAATGTAGGGTTATTAGAGACATGAATGAATGTAGGGTTATTAGAGACATAAATGAATATAGGGTTATTAGAGACACAAATGAATGTAGGGTTATTAGAGACATGAACGAATGTAGGATTATTAGAGACATGAATGAATGTACAGATATTAAAGACAAGTATCTACATTGGGGAAGGTGGAGGGGTAGCAAATGAACAAAATGAAGATGTTGAACAGAGTTGGTAAGGGATATGAAGCTGCCATGGGATCTTTGTGGAGGAGTACATATGTTGAGTGGGTGGGTAGAAGTATCTAATAGGTCTGTGTCTACATGTTTGCCTGTGGTGAGGCACAGGAATGTGAACTTATGTTGGGGGTGGGGCAGGTACATGGTCAGATAGAACATGCCTTAGGGGCACACAGAGAGATGGAATTGTTAGTGCTCAGGTGCCGTAATTGAAATTAGCTTATTGTCTAGGGGCAGAATGGAATGTACCAACACAAATATTTGTGGAAGGTGGACACTAGGTGACCACCATACTGGAGCCTCACGCACCTCTCGTGGTTCCTGCTCCTCCTCATCAGAACACTCTGAGTTCCCACACGAGTTCAAGTGGGGGTGGTCCAACCTGTAGCTTTGGAAACTGCTACGATAGCGCTGCACTCTGAACCCAAGAAAAAAGGGGGGAAAAAAATAAAAGGAGAATATTGCACCTCCCAACAGAACACAGTTTGTCTGCTCTCTAGTTATCACTGTGGTCATCACACAAGGTAAACAAAGGAGGATCAGTAGGGCTAAACCACATCTGGAGAGAAATCAGTGAAGCAGTTCATCCAATGGAATCAGTTAACCACAACAGGAGACAGACCTACCAGCACACCTCCTCCAGGCCTACCAGCACACCCCTCCAGCCATCCAGGAATACCATCCAGGAATACCACCCACAAAATAAACATCTCCATCCAGTGTGATGGTCACACACTGGCACACTAACTACCACCACCACCTCTCTCTGGATGGTGACCTCCTACTCCACAAAAATATCAGAATGTTAGTTTATAGTTTAGCCAGCCTCAGACTGCATATACCCTCTGAACCATAACTCCTCAGTGCACCCCACCAATAGCTGCAGGGGTGTAGCAACAGCCCGAGGGTGAAGCATTGCAGACAAAAGGTCTCAACATCTCCCTTGAATGGACATCCATCCCACCACTCCATTATACTCACTTCACTGGCTTCATTCACAGAGGAGCTGACCACTACAGTCCTGAGCTCTAATTCATTCATCAGAGTTGGTGTAATACAACCTCACATCAATCACTAACACAAGGAGAGCTCATGGTGGACTTAACACTAAGTTATTCCCACTTATGTGGTCTTCCATTAAGGTATCACAATGGGAGAACCTCAATCAAAACCTCATTACTCCGCATCAGATTTGATATATGCCTCCCCGTGGGGGGGGGGGGGAAGGCTGACCCATCAGAAGAGCAGCGGCGACCATATTGTTACAGGTCACGGCTACAAGCTACAGGGGTGGTGTCTTTCTCTGCCCTGCTCACTTCTACTCCCACACACTTCCACCTCCTGACTAGGGAGACTCAGGTCAAAAACTTGCTCTCTGATCACACTCATTCAATTCTTTTTCATACAAGCAAATTTGAGATCCACTAATCTAGAACAGTGCCTCCCCCACCCTGCTTAGAAGAGATCCTTAATACTTCTTAGAACAGTGCCTCCCCCACCCTGCTTAGAAGAGATCCTTAATACTTCTTAGAACAGTGCCTCACCCAATTAGAACAGTGCCTCACCCAATTAGAACAGTACCCCCAATTAGAACAGTGCCCCCCCAATTAGAACAGTGCCCCCCCAATTAGAACAGTGCCCCCCAATTAGAACAGTGCCCCCCCAATTAGAACAGTGCCCCCCCAATTAGAACAGTGCCCCCATCACCAAAACAGCGCCCTCCCTCTATGCTCTGCATAACGCATTATCAATTAGCATGAGTCAAAACCTACCCAGCACATCAACTGTAGGGGGAACAATGTGATGGGGTGGGCAGCCATGTTTGCCTCAACCTACATCCCTGGACCACCAACTACTGGGCAGAAATGCTGCAGCAGCTTCTACTGGAGATCTGCCATGGAGCAAATACTCCTCCAGTAACAATAAAACACCTTTCTCCCTGGCCTTTGGCCTTAGTCAAGGAGTGGAGCATGTGCTGGGAGAGAACAAACACTGCTGCATTGTTAAGTGGTTGTGTCTGATAATAGCCTGGCCATATCTGTAAGGCTCTGCCGGGCATGATTCAAAGAATGAGAGAATAACTGTGAGAGCTAGTCACCATTTCCTAACTATAATTTTTTAAAAACAAAGAGCAAAGTAAGGACCGAATTGCAGACTAATTATAACACAGCGAGGCTTAGAGCCCTCCGCTAGGCTGGGCGCTACTTACTTTCTTATCTCGGCCTCAATGGCGGCGATATTCTCGTCTATCGATTTCCGTGTACACGCCACATGCGCCTTGTAGAAAGCCTCCATATAGTCCTCAGAGAAGAACTCGTCGTCAGGTAGAAGCATTACACTAGCAGTCATGGCTACGGTAGGAACTACTCAGATGGTGTAGTACAACTCCAAAGTTGAATGGAACGAGATGGTTTTCCTGTGTCCACCGACGTTGGCGCGATTTTGGCCAGCTCAGACCACGAGGTCGGCAGATTACGGAGAAGTTGTAGTAGGAATACGGACATCCAGGGGCTAGTTATACGGGATTGAGCTAATTATCTCAATCTTTATTCTTCTTTGGTTTTGTAGCCACTTAGCTGTTGTATGTTCAGAATTCAGGTGGGCTAGTGTGGACATTTTCTACTGTGACGTGTAGAGTTGCTAGGTCTCATTTTGTGGTTGTGTGGACCAGACCTTGAAGTTGAAGTAATAGGTAGAATTAGGGCAGGGCTAGAGCTTGGGTTAAGTCTGGTGGAATGGATAAGGTTGGACCAGTGCAATGACTAAGATATGACCAGAGAAGTGGCTAGGTTATGGTCAGAAAAATGCCAAGTTATGGCAAGAAAAATGGCTGGTATATAGCAGGGGAGGTGGCTAGGGTTTGGGGTGATGGCTAAACTTTGCAGCTTGGCCAGGCATATAGGTGTTGAATTAAACAGCTAGTAACAAGTTTTAAAGAATTGGAGGTCAGTGTCTTTCATAGCTGATGCCAAAATTCTTCCTTCTTGGCAAAGCAGTGGAAGGAACATCTCGAAAGAGATGAAATTGTCAAAACACTAATGTGAATTTTTTTTCCTCTAAATGAAAAGTTCACTAAAGTTCACTAAACTTTAAAAACCAAAAAAAAAAAAAAAAAAAAAAATGCCACAAGAATAAGAGAAACAAACAATATAACAATAGTAGTAATTTTCATTTAAAAGTTGGAGGGCCAAAGCAGCAGCAATGGTGTAATACCCCAAGAAATTTTAAGATATGCCATTTATTGGTAATTGGTAATTCAACTACCTATCTATGTACTTACCTACTGACATGCCCACAGGAAGATGTGTTGCTAGGTGGTCCAATTTTTTTAAAGGATAAAACCATCCCTGGTGCATGTTGAATGTGTACACCCTAAAGGGAAGGATGTTGACAGTTTCATTTGGTAGAGTGTTGTGGACGAAAATGGGTGCATATACATATGCTTGTATCCAATATGCTGTGCTAGAATAATCTGTGCGTGGCCAATAAGTGCTAGAACCCATCCTTGGCGTTGGACGTGTTGATCCTGAAGAGTGGGTTTCATTTGATATGGTGCTTAGGCAGGGAAGTGGGTACACACGAAATACTAACACCATTATAGCTATATATTAGATAGAGTTTTGTGAAGTTTTAAAATAACCAACCATTAATGTGCTAAAATACTCTTCCTCAAATTTTTAAGATTACTATTTTCTGTACCACTTGACAGCAATGTGGGGAGAGACCTTTGGGGGGATAATGTTAGCAGAGTAAAAAGTTGTGGGTCATGGCCTCCCCCCCCCCCACGAGGATTACCTCCCCCCCCAACCCCCTGGATAGAAGCAGAGAAGTGTGTGCTTGTGTGCATGCACTTATGTAGAGTAATTGAATCAATAGGGTTGATTAAGTCTGTCTGGATCACCATAGCATGTTATATTTACTAGCACATTAAAAAAAAGGGCCCTACAGGTGGTTTTTTGTGGTCTGCCTCTGGCCTCTTGCAGTAACAAACTTGTTGCCATTTGCTTAATGTAAAATGTAGGGATTGTTAATGCTAATCTGATTAATCAAACCAACATGATACAATTAATGAACATTTCTATAAAAACAACTTCCAGTGAATGTGGTTAATAAAAAAAAAAACTAAAAAAAACACACCTACAGGGGGATAGCACCTCCAGTCAAGTGGATATCATACGACAAATTTTTTTAGTGAACTTAGTCATCAGTTAGAACTTTCCAGGGAAATATAAGCTGATGTACATCAAACCACATCCATTGCCATCCAATCTGAATGAAACCTTCAGGAGGACATGCAGTGAGGTGCCCTAATGCCTAATAATCCTTGAAAGTTTCATGAAGATCCCTCCAGTAGTTTGGAAAGAATTAGAATCTGAACATAGAGACAAACAAATTGTGAATTATAGCATGATACACATAAAATTAACCTCAAATAAGTTTGAAGGTTACAATAATAACAATTTGAAAGGAACAAACCACACCTACCCTCCTCACAATTGCCACCACTTCAACATGCACTCCAAACCTCCCCAAATGAGAGTTCCTCCCTCAACCTGGGCCACTTCATGATTGTACCACTTTACAACTTCTCAAACTTCACCCAACCATACTCTAGCCTCAGCCATTGTAAAATCTCATCCACCAATTCAGACCTGGCAGCTCAAGTTTCAGAAGATTAACCACAGGGTGGACCTCAACCTCCTGTTCTCCACCAGCACCACAAACAATACACTAGCTGGTCAAGTCCAATTAATATCATGCTGTTGGCCTTTCTCTTCCTCTTCAATAACACGTTTTGTTTGTGGTCTTGTTTGTGGTTGGAGGAAGGGCAGAATGTAGGCTGTATGAGGCGGGGCAATGGGGGAATAAGTAGTATGGTTGAAATTGATATAATTCTAGCACTGATTAATCACAGAAATGAGATGATACAATATGTATATATTTGAAATTCAACTGCAGAAGCCATAAGTGATTTCAAATGTTTTCAAAATATTTTCTGTCAACAATTAAACATGGATCTATTGACTTGCTGAGATGATGTGGTTGCTTTCTCTCAATCTCTACCTGAGTGAGTTTGAATCATTATCATGGTGGAATCTGTTGGCTATGGTGGAATCTGTTGGCTATGGTGGAATCTGTTGGCTATGGTGGAATCTGTTGGCTATGGTGGAATCTGTTGGCTATGGTGGAATCTGTTGGCTATGGTGGAATCTGTTGGCTATGGTGGAATCTGTTGGCTATGGTGGAATCTGTTGGCTATGGTGGAATCTGTTGGCTATGGTGGAATCTGTTGGCTATGGTGGAATCTGTTGGCTATGGTGTATTCTTCTTAGCAAGCTTTGCTTGCAGTACTAACTCAGTGTCACCTTACTCACATTACACCGGCTCCATTTCCTTCCTTCTCCTGAAGGTACTGCATGTATTGCCATCTGTCATTGTAGTTGGTGGGTGTGGTTATGCCATTGCCTTATTCCTCTAGCTATGAAAATCTCAGGGATCTGAGGTACTTCTTCTTAGTCAAGAAAAAGAGAGAAGTTAGCTTATTTACTATTAATCTAACATTTATTTTCTTCATCATGATTTTCTTCTTCATAGTCAAGAAAGAGAGAAGTTAGCTTATTTACTATTAATCTAACATTTATTTTCTTCATCATGATTTTCTTCTTCATAGTCAGACAAACTTTCCTACACTTGTTCCACTAAACGTGTATCCTATCCTGATCTAGTTCTCATTGCCAAAAAAATCCACCAATTCCTTCAACCTGTTTGTTCGTTGTTCTCTTTATTATTTTGTAAGACAAAGTAGCTATATTTCTCACAGTAGTTCTTATAGTGCTGCTTATACTTAGCTTGGGCTAGCCCTAACCCCAAACACAACTGGCACAAGGACATAGTAAGTGGTTCTTGAGGGTTTCTCTGTTTCACAAGATGTCCTGTTAGGTGCAACAGCAGCTTATGGAATACACAAAGTAGTGTAGTCTGCTTGCTGACCCCCCCAGGGGGGGAAGATATCCTGTATTCTCAAGTGATTAGCAATTATGGATTCTCCACTGCTAATAAATGACACAGCATCTGGAAGGGGAAGATTGTGTGGGGAGGAATGAATGCAGTTCCACATGCCTCTACAGCAGCACTGCAAGAATGAAAACATTATCAGGTAAGGGATAGGATGCGTGATGCAAAATGTGCAATGATTGAGCAAACTTTCGTTTGCAAGAATGTCATGTGATCAAGGCCACATCAAGGCAGACCTAGCCCTGCTCAGCCAACGCACCAGTCTTTGAGTCTCACTTTTCCCATTGGAGTGGAGGAAGGTGGTAGCTATATACAGCTGAGTTGCTTCTTTCTCAAGTATATTGAGATCATTGTTGATAAATTAATTTGATATGACTTAGAAAAGTATCCATCCTAGGATGGAGAAAACACCCCTCCCCCTCCCGAAGGATATTTTAACACAGCACCCATCCGATGGACAGACAGCAAAGACATCTTAATATAATTGTAAATCTGTTGTTTGCTATCATATCCCAAATACTTGGGCCTACAAAACAAAACAAAACAAAACAAAAAAGAAGCTGGAAGTGGTTTAGGCACAGTTTTGATGACATGCGTTTACATAATTGTGGTTTAGTGTAAGTAGGGTGATTTTCTTAAGATATATAGAGTTGACCGCAACCAGGAAATTTGAGGGGAAAATATGCCCATGGTCAGGGTTTTACTCCAATCTGCACCAAACTTCCTTAACCACTATCAAACCCTTAAAATTTGAGCCGTTTAGGCCCAATGTCAGAGTTAGTGAACAAACAGATCCTCACCAAACTTCCTTATAACGTCCCCAGGGTGACTGACCCCCATCAAGTCCTGAAAATTCGAGCCATTTAAACCCAATTGTCTGAGAGTAGTTACCGAACGAACAAACAAACAAATGAATTGAGAATCAGAGTAAGACGTGATCACTGATCAACACATAAACACAATTCTCCCTTAGGCACTATGTTAGTTTTCACAGCTGGTTATCTCAGAGTTTGCCTCACCCAAGATAACATGAAATCAACCCACACCTATTGAATTACTCCTTCTGTGGCACATGCACACTAATATATCATCTTGGTAGGTTTTATTCTTTCTTCGAGCCATGCCTTCACTTTCCTTGATTCTATAATGTTTTCTTTGATCCAAGAACAGTGTATATAAAAAATCAAGCAAAATTTGATGCTTGAGTTTAAGCATGGGGTGGGCAGGTAAACATCATAGCTGAGAATTCTAGAAGGAAAATAGTATAAAAACAACAACAAACAAAAACATACACAAACATCTTACCAATATAAGTTGGTATTTAAAAGTCCAATCATCTTCAGCATATTTCTTTTGACCAACTTTACAATTTTGCTATCTCAGCAGCAATTGAGCAGCTCTTTCAGGAAATTACAGCTTTGAAAGCACTACAGGTGTTGATTTCACGATCAATAGATCAAGAACTGTTGATAAGACATGCAGCGAATAAACCATAAGGCAACCATTTTCAAAACTATTCCAAAATTTTCCTCTTTCTAAGGGTCAAGTTTATGAGAATCTTAACAAAACAGATGAGACCACCTTTGGCTTTACATTATTCTCGATCTTCAAGGCAACCAGTACCACATGTACATCAGTGTCCTTTCCTATAGGCTCACTACTGGTGTTGGTGTTGGTAGGATGACATAGCAAACAGTGCAGTCATAGAATAAGGTTCTCCCTGAGTAAATAGTGTTCCCAACTCAGGAATGCAAATATTTCAACCTTTCATATGGAAGATCACTAAATCTGATGTAAGAAGTATTATGCTAGCCCTTACATTATTAGACTAGTAGCTCTATGTATGTAGGAGTCTGTCACAGCCAAAATTTGTTGTCAGATAATTCTGGAGGAACTGAAATTGTTTATCCCAACACAATCATCTCCGATAAGGTATTGAAATTGTTGGTGAAGTTTGGAGTCTGTTGAGGGGGAGGTAGGTCTATTGCTCAGTTCCATGAAGAAATGGAATCCCAGGGTTGGTCCCAGGTAGTCAACAGCTTTCCTTCTCCAACAATCGACCAACCACCAGAACTACACCCAATGCCAGTACAACTAGCAAGAGAGACCAGTCAGGCCCATTAAATCACCACCTAAACCTCACTACATATACTTATGACAATTAGTGTTCAATAAGTCATCAAAGTTTGTGGACAGGTTGGAACCAACAGCTGTTTGCCATGGTAACATGTTGCAGACCTAGTTGATCACTAGTTGAAAAGCAGCATTTTAGAGGAGCATGCAACTCCCTTCAGGGCAAACTGATAGAAATAGAAACTTGAGCAACAATAAACTTGTTCCCTATACAATAAAGAATATTACTAGCATCAATTTTGGTTTTACAATTACAATACACAGAGATAACATTGAGAAATGGATGACAACAAACACTGGCTGAACATTAGCTTGTGGTGGAGGTGGTCGAGGTTGTGTAACTATTCATAGATTGTGGACACAAAATGGGCAGTGGTCAGGGCAGGAATGGAATGAATGATATATAGCAGTGATTTTTCCAAATAGCCAAATCTGTTGGAGGCACTTCACCCACACTTTACCATTCAGTTCAAATACAAACTTGTTAAAGTTTTTGTTGTTGTTTTGAGTAAGGTGGAGGAGTATTGCTGATGTTATATGGGGAAGATTTGACCAGATAGCAGTGGTATTCTCCACATGGAATGACCGCCTGCAATCCTACCTGTCTGCTTGTGCTGCCCATGCCCATAGTTGACCAGTCCAAGATGAGGTGTGAGAGTTGTGGGCATAGGGAATGCCATCTCCTCAGTACACGGATCTCTGCCTCATCTTCAGTGTGAGGTCTATGGTATAGATGCAGCTGTCACACAAATCCTTGGGTGAATGGACACCAATTAGGAGGTTTTGTGTGGACCTAGATAGGAAACAGCCTGATGTAGCCCTCAATGACATGCATGCATGGTTGCCCTGGGGACACAATTAGTGGCTTTTCAATTCATTGTTGTAGGAAAAGTGAAGCAGTGTTACTGCAATGGGATATGCTCTGGTCCACTAGCAGCTGCATGTGGATGTGGCTGACAGGAGAAGCAGTCACATCACAATACATGAACACAGAGAGAGTCAAACTCATGACAGCCTTGAGGAGTCCAACAGGATGCCACTCAGTACACACACACACACACACACACACACACACACACACACACACAGTGACTGAGTGGATTGTTTCAAGCTTTTGACTGTCAGAGATCATTCATCACAAGTCCTTGAAGACCTTTGGGATAAGTGGAGAGAGAGGGGAGGGGGGTAGGGAGAGGCAGAGAGAAAGGAGAGAGGAAAAGATAAAGGGAAGGAGAGAGAGAGAGAGGGGGGGGGAAGTGATTGCCACATGCCACATAGACAGTGTCTCCATCCACCATATCAACAGCTGCTTCAACACAAATTAACTGCCACATCCCCTGCTCCTCTCCACGACCAGAACACACAAACATGCAGTAGACAGCCAGTGCGTGTGTGTGAGCGTGCGTGCGTGCGTGAGCGTGCGTGCGATGTTGTAGCTAGTGTTGCTATATACAGACAGACCTCGTGCACAACTCTGAGACACCACCCTGCCCAACGCCTCACCTCCATCAAATTCTTCTCCAATGATCTTTCTTTAGAGCCAAAAAGTAGCTTTGGTTTAGGGGAGGAGCTAAAAAAGACAGACACAAACAAAACAATCATTTCCCTAGCCCCAACCAAAGCAAAGAGACTTGCATGTGACAAGAGGGACTCAGTGTTTCTATAACAACGCCTACTGCACCTGAAGTGACTCAAAAGCTGGACCCCCCCTCCCTACTCTGTAAAACCTGTCACCATAAGAACTGCCAGTAACAGCTGATCCGGATGGTCAGTACATTCAGCCACCTTTAAGCCCTGTCCACACTATAAATGGATTTGTACCTCTCTCCACCAACACCTGGTTCCAAACATTTTCTTGCGTCCACACTAGCATAGTGCTGATCCCGCTCCACATCACCTGCGTGGGCTGACTAATTGGCTGGGCAGATTAATTGGTTTTCCTCTACCACAGGGGGTATTATATTTTCTGGTGTGCTCTGTTGTTCTGTCTCTTTCTCTCCGCAATATCATCGCACAAAGGGAATATAGAGAGCGGGGAGAGAGCTATTAGTAGCTAACCCCCATAATAGCGAACATCAGCAATAAAGCAACAGGTATGTTCAATAAATCTGAGCCGCTTGAAACCTACCCTTCTGAAGGTTTCAGGTGGAACCGGGTGTAGTGTGGAACCCGTTCCAGACACGGGTGAAACCGGTTCTATTGTGCAGTGTGGACAGGGCCTTAGTGCTTCACCAGCTCTCACTTGCATTTTGGTCTATCATATTTTTCAATTCCCCCCCAGGAGCCAGGGAGAGGTGTGCCTACCGACTGTACCCAAGGGCCAGGGTGAAGTGTGCCCTACTCACTGTACCCAGGGGCCAGGGTGAGGTGTGCCCTACCCACTGTACCCAGGGAGAGGTGTGCCTGCCCATCGTACCCAGGGGCCAGGGTGAGGTGTGCCCTACCCACTGAACCTAGGGGTCAGGGTGAGGTGTGCTCTACCCACTGTACCCAGGGGCCATGGTGAGGTGTGCCCTACCCACTGTACCCAGGGGCCAGGGAGAGGTGTGCCTACCCACTGTACCCACTATACCCAGGGGCCAGGTGTGCCTAAATGAGAAATGCTGTATTGTAGAGAGTGGTCCTGAAAATACTACATGAGGTTTGATCAGCTAATAACGTTCGCAATAATTGTTCACTACAGTCGAGATTTTGTGACTTCCAGAAAATGCTAGAAAAGTGTAATAAAGAGATCATGTATGCCCCAGACTGCTAGTCCATGGTCTGCCATGAAGGAGCACCAAGAAGAAGAACAAATGGGAGAGGAGGAAGATGAACTGGAGATCCTGGACAAGATTAGCATGTGGAAGTAATGAAATATTGATTTGCAATTGATACTTGACACCCATTGGTTGTCTTCACTGGCATTGTGTAAATTGTATTTGTATAATATTTGTGTGTGTGTGTGTGTGTGTGTGTGTGTGTGTGTGTGTGTGTGTGTGTGTGTGTGTGTGTGTGTGTGTGAGAGAGAGAGAGAGAGAGAGAGAGAGAGAGTGTGTGTTTGTAGGGATTTAATGTAGCCATTCTATTGATATTATTAATTGTACTGAACTGTTTGATAGAATCACATGTTTCTTTAGTTGTCATTGATCTCAGAACAACTCTGTCATGGCAGGATAAAGTGGTAAGTTCACCTTTGAACTGACTTGTATGTTTCTATAATCACTGGCATGGATGACAACACCAGTAGGCAACCACTCAGACAGTGTTGGACCAACATCTTGGAATACATTTCTCTATTGAAGTGGGCAACACCTACTGGCTTTCATTAATAGTGACCCAGGGAGTGCATTTACTCATGCAGCAACCACACCCCCCACCCACCAAGTGTCGGACAACCCTCTACCTACTGTACCTGGAGCATCCTATGACAACCACTTACCTATTGTATCTGGAGAGATGAGGTCCACTAGGAGAACTGTCGCAGGACGAGTTTCCAAAGTCAAGATGAAGGGGTCGTCCGGTGTAGACCCGACTGGGATAGCGCACCGGACTGTGTCTACACACACACACACACACATGTAATAACTCCTGTGATCTTCACTCAACCCAACCTAGTCAGGAGTGAGGGGAGGGGTCTGCTCATACATGAATTTTAGCACAACGAAGAAAGCAGATTTGCTCCAATGAGTAGAGAAGGGCCCTACTACGCTGTCACCCACCCACCCACACACCCACCTGCCCGCCCGCACACACACAGTGAGTGACACACCAACTAGACAGAGGAGGTCACCTCAAAATGTATATGGCCATGCAGCTCTAATCTGGTCCATCTGAAATTCTCGTGACAAAACTGTGTACCCCAATAATCCTCGAACCCCACCAGGGGGATTCTGTGAGTACTAAACTGCCCATGGCTACTTATCAAGATTCAGATGGAGACTAAGACGTAATTCCATTGAGTGGGGAGGAGGTGGGGGAAGAGGGTGGGAGAGATCACATGCACACACCTAATCCAGGACTGATTGAAGGAGGCGTGGTCAGTGGAGTCGTCGTATGAATGTGGGCGTAGAGTGTTGAGGCATTCCTCCTCATTGTCAGAGTAGAAGGAGTCATTGAAGGCAGACATCACTCGTGTTCCACCCCTCACACCTACAACCCCACTACCTTCATCACCACATCCTCCCCCTCCCCCTCCTCCTCTGTCATCTGTGTTGTGGGGGTTCTTTGTTAGGAAATCACCTTCAGGCAACATCTTCTCTGCAGGCAAAAATAAAACAAACAAAAAACAAAAAAAAAACAAAAAAAAACACAGAGAGAGAAACATCACACTCACATCTCATGCTAACATATACAAACACACAATGGCTACAGTACCAGAGGCTCTGCACACTCCATCATTCTGAGACTGGGTTGAGGCAGGTTGAAGTAGGTTGACAATAGCTCTATGGGGACACACACTGGACTAACACCACACTGGGTTGAGGCAGGTTGAAGTAGGTTGACAATAGCTCTATGGGGACACACACTGGACTAACACCACACTGGGTTGAGGCATGTTGAAGAAGGTTGACAATAGCTCTATGGGGACACACACAGGGTTGACCAACATCACCCTGGGTTGAGGCAGGTTAAAGTAGGTTGACAATAGCTCTATGGGGACACACACTGGACTAACACCACACTGGGTTGAGGCAGGTTGAAGAAGGTTGACAATAGCTCTATGGGGACACACACAGGGTTGACCAACATCACACTGGGTTGAGGCAGGTTGAAGTAGGTTGACAATAGCTCTATGGGGACACACACTGGACCAACACCACACTGGGTTGAAGCAGGTCGAAGTAGGTTGACAATAGCTCTATGGGGACACACACTGGGTTGATCAACATCACACTGGGTTGAGGTATTGGGGGGCACACAGTAACAACAGCCTCCTCCGGTACAACAAAGTATAGTTGCTATGGAGACATACTTGAGAAGACGGTGAGGAGCAGGGCAAGCCATGCCAGGAGCCGAGTCAGCATATGTTGGCACTGGAGGAGAAACTGCCGCCACAGGTTGCCGCCAGTGTCCCGCCCACCGCCGACCAGCTGCCCACTGCAGTCTGCCAGGAGGTGGTCCACACTGGGACGCAGGGTGGGGTCAGGGTGCATCATCTGTGACAACATGCCTGCCAGAGCTGGGGACAGACCTGTAGGAGGTCAGAGGGCAAGACAGATCTGCTCACCTGATGATCCTTACCTCACAACACTGTCTCTCAGTGTGTGTGTGCATGTGTGTGTGCATGTGTGTGTGCATGTGTGTGTGCATGCGTGTCCTGAAAGCGTTGTTCTCCCCCACCTTCTGTGAGATATGGTGGGATGTGTCCTTCTCTGAGCAGATGCCACTTCTCACCTCCAGAAGGAAGGTCCACATCACAGGCCAGCTCCAGCAGTGTGATGCCCAGGCTACAGGGGAGGGGGGCGTGGCAAGAAGGGAGGGGACAGGGCAAGGAGGGAGGGGGCGTGGCAAGGAGAGGGACAGGGCAGAGAAGACACAAGCAGAAAGAGCAAGTGTTCTGATCACATCCTCCATCAACAATGTCAGTCACAATAGGTGATAACACTTTACCTAAATATGTCAGCTGGCTTGCCAAACTGGTGGCTGAGGAGCTCAGGGGCCAGATATTTGGCGTCCCCCTCAGTGGAGTCCATGTAGTCGTGCTCCACATTGGTGCACAGGCCAAAGTCCCCCAGCTTGCAGGTGATGCCATCTTCCCCCAGGAACAGGTTGGCTGGCTTGATGTCCAAGTGGCATAGCTGGTTGTCATGTAGGTGCTTTAGACCCTGCACACACACACACACACGCAAACTCTCTAGCTGCCGTCAAGGTCATGCACACCTGACATAGTCAGGGTGCCTGTGCACTAAGAAGGCACTATGAGCCAGTGCAAGCAAACTCCTGGAGCCGGGCTAGGAACTCGCAGGAGGACTGACCAAGACTCTCAGCTTATGGGTGTGGGCACCCGAAGTCCCACCTGGACTCTTAGCTGATTGACAAGCTATGGCCAGTGAATTTGCACCCCAGAAAATTCCAGGTCCCCATCACAGCTGGGTAGACTGGTGTGGGAAGAAGATGTTGAAGACAAGAAAGTTTTCCTGTCAGTTCTGGGTTTGAACTCATAACCCTGGGGTTGTTTGTCCAAGAGCATAACTACTCAGCCGCTCTCAGCCACTAGCACACACACAGGTACACCATTAATAGCACACACACACACACACACACACACACACACACACACACACACACACACACACACACACACACACACACACACACACACACTAATGTACAGGATTGCTGCTGGCCATGACAGCCAGTGAAGGAAGAAGTATCCTTTGTTCATCCGTCCGTCTGTGTGTGCGTGTTTGCGTCTGTGTGTGCGTGTCTGTGTGTGCATATATATGTTTCCCCCTTCTCCTCTCTGTGCAAGCCACACCCACAGGACAGTGGAGCACAAGCTGCCCCTCATATACCACATCCACCACACCCACTCACATTCAATAAGTCCACTAGGATATGCCACACCCTCTGCTCTGGAAGGCGTCCATGGAGATCTGCATACTCAGACAAACTGTACCAACACAGAGATAATAATCATAACAAAACAAACTTGCCTCCTTAATTAAGGGATTGCACATGGTGATCACCCCTTACCACATACTTAACCACAGGATAATATGCAGTGCCAAGCTGGAGAACCACTACATCCATGTAGACAGAATGTTAGAAGACCCTTTACCAAGTCAGATATCTCAGTCATAATGCATGAACTCTCTTTATGATGGGGGGGGGGGGGGGGGGGAGGGGGGGGGCTATGTTAGAATCAGGAAAAGATCATCGATAGCATAGGGATCTATACCAGACTAATCCAGTCACCCTACATCCCTCTCTACACCAATCAACCAGTCAGTCAGTTGGTCGGTCTGCCAATGCATTAGTCGTGCACTGACTCGCTAAATAGACAATCTCCCATAGCTTGACAGACACTAGTAGCTGAATGCACATGCTATTAGGCCAGGCGGGCAATACCTCAACAACTGCAGCATCTCTGCTCTCATAGTGAAGCATGTCCTATTCCAAGTCATTGATTTGTTTTCAATCTATATTTATTTGTCATAGTCACATCTCCAGTGAGAAGTGGTCTGGCAACCACAGTCTGTAGAGGCCACACCCCCACATGCAACCAAGACGTGGTCAGATAATAAATAGTCCTCACTGAGAGACCTGCCATCCGACTAGAGAGTTCTCTGAGCTCACATGCTGTTCAAAGGACCTGAGGTGTTATTTCTATTTGAATAACTATGGTAAAGGAAGACAATGTCAGATAGTGACATTTCGTGCAATCTGGTGTGATATTCCGAAGCAGCTGGTAAACATCTGTCAATGGTGAGATAGGACGTCCACCTGACTGGAGTGAACTAACTTCTCTCACATGTTATAAGGAGGTCCCCAAAAGAGAAGACACACCCTTCCCTTGTCATCATTTTATCTCTCGTCAATACTTTAAAGCTACAATGAGTTTATATATGGCATGCAACATTCCCATGGAAACATCCCATGGAAACATTCCTATCGCAACATTCCCATGCATACTAGGGATAAATACAGGATTTTTCAGCTGAGGGGGAGGGGAACTGGGATTCCGAGTTTGCACAAGCAACAGTGGCACCATTTTGAACCCCCTGGCATTGTCGGCACCTCCCACTCTCACTTGGCACCTTTGGAAGCATTCTAGTGCTGAAATAGTCGCTGTCTGTCTAACTGAAGATGTTTATATTACTCATGAGCAGTGCCAAAGTGGAGAGAAAATGAAATGTCTGAATATAAACCAGTTCCTACTTGTCTTCCTACTCTATTTATCAGGCACACTCAAGTGAAATGAATATTACTTTGCTAAATTAGAATTTATTTACTTTTCTTCAAACAATTTCCAACCAGCTTCAATTCCTCCCAGGTCCTGCCCACTCTACCATCCTTCTAACTTCCCTTCTCTCCTACCTCAGACTGCTACCAACACTTCCCTTCTCTCCTACCTCAGGCTGCTACCAACACTTCCCTTCTCTCCTACCTCAGGCTGCAATGAACACTTCCCTTCTCTCCTACCTCAGACTGCTACCAACACTTCCCTTCTCTCATACCTCAGGCTGCTACCAACCACTTCCCTTCATTCCCTCTGCTACAGCTCTGGGGAATTCTCTTCCAGCCCTGCATCAGTACACCTGTGCTTTCCTTCTTGCTCTTCCTGAGTGCAGTCAAGACACACCCCCTCACACCCCCCCCCCCCCCCCCCCCATGCCTCACTGCACTACCACCTGAACTATTCCTCTACCTCTGACAATCCACATCTACTCTCTTTCACAACACTCGGTCATAATTAGCTCTTGCTGTGGCGTGTGCATCACTGTGTACTGCAGCCACCACAACTAAAGGAGCTGACCATGAAGACTCATGATCTGTCAGAAGGCATTGTCTATTGCCACTTTGTAAGTTCAGCCATTGTCTGATGAACTATGAGGAGTGTGAGTTCCTAAGGTATGCTGCATCCCTTTAGGACATATAACTTTATACCAACAACAACAACCCATGAGAATAAAATGTCAGGCAAGGTCGCACTTTCTGATATGCTGTTGACCAACCTAAATATCTATTCCTCTGCCATCACAAGAGCAGGTGCCTGCCATGGACACCATCTTGGATTGGAAGTAGCAGCTCTAAACAGCTTCCTTCTGCTACTTCCAGTCCATTTCAGGACATTTGAAATCTATTGCACATAGTACTTTTGTTTTGGTATTGTTTGGCACTTTCTATCCTATGCCTTCTATCTGGTCACACTGAAAACTGCAAATTATCAAAGTTCTAAGTTATGTCCGCTCTTCCTCTCGAACTCTTTCAGAAAAAACTTCTGAGTTCTCTGGCTCTCCATTACAGCAGCTGCATTTGGTCCAAGGGAGAATTCAGTTTTAGATAAAAAAATGCCCTGAATTTAGCCTTTTCCAGTGAAAATGGAAAGCCATTGGCTCTACTGACACAGCTCATACATACAGACTCTCACACACGACCACACGCATACCACAATACGTAAAACGTGTATTGAGTGCTTCACACCAGCATTAAGAAATGAGTTTCCACATGATAATCACTCTGTTGAATATGACCTAGAAGCATCCAATTATGATGCCCCTCCCCCAGACAGGTCTTCCTCACAAACAGCCCCTCCCCTCAGATCACCCCTCCCCTCAGATTACCCCTCCCCTCAGATAGCCCCTCTTCCCCAGATAGCTCTTCCTCTCTCACCTCATCTTGCACAGCTCAGTCTGTATGAACAGCTTCTGCCTCTCCTCCCAGGCCTTGTAGAACCTAACACAGTTGGGGTGGTGGGGAAGCTGCTCATGCTTCTTCACCTCCTCCAGCTTCAGCCTCCTGTCCTTGATCCCCTTAAAAGGCTGCAGGGACTTCTTCACCGCATACATCTTCCCATCGTCATGACTACACACTTCATATACTTCCCCAAAAGAACCACTTCCCACCTTTCCATGGACTTGGAAACATTGCTCCAAGTAAGACTGGTTGGACTGGCTGCTGAAATGAGGGCTATATAGGTCTAACACACACACACACTTTGGTTGAAAAAAAAGAAACCAAAAAAAATCTCATAATGGTAGATAATATACCAGCATTTGACTTCTTAGGCTTGAAGCTTACAAGCTTCGGTACAGAAGACCATGTAGGTGACCGGAATACTCTAGAGACAGGAGGACAGGACTTGGCAGGCCTGCAGCCTCTGAACGGCGTCTTTTTCCTCGGACTGAATCCGGCATCTTCCTCAAACACCGGCTTAGGTAGTGGCGAAACTAATTCCGAGCAACCTCCCTCCATTGCTTACCGCCTTTTTTTAATTACCGTTGTTTTCCTGGGAATTCTCGTTAGAATGACGACGTTTACCGGATAGCGTACCCCGGAGACCTTAAGCGAGCGGAGGTGTTGAGAGATTTTGTTAGGGCTCGGGTTGTGTCTGGGGTTGGAATGGAGCTGGGTGTCAAGCTACATACCAAAGGAAGACACTGCTGTGGCAAGAATGCTGCAATTGAAGGGGATTTTTTTTTATTCAAGGGTGATAGCGCCAGTGTTGGGGTAGTCAAGATTGTGGAGCCTATGAATCCAATGCTCAACTACTTCGAATATCAAATAGTGTCTGCAGGGCAGAAATGTGCCATTGGAATTGGACTCGGAGGAAAAGACTATCCTTTGGACCACATGCCAGGTTGGAAGTCAAATGGGATTGGTTACCATGCCGATGATGGCCATCTTTTTCATGAAAATGGTTATGGGAAGGTGTTTGGCCCGAAGTGTACAGAAGGAGATCGCATGGGATGTGGGGTAGACTTTGACCATGATGTCGGCTATGGTTTCTATCAAATTTTCTTCACCAAGAATGGTGAGTTGGTGGGAGAACCAGTTACAATGAAGCGACCAGTCTATGGCCTATACCCAATCATTGGTATGCATAGTCGTGGTGAGAAGACATGCTACCTTGGACACTGGCACAGACAACGACAGGGCCTGCTGGAGCCCATGGTATTAGATCACTCCCCCTCCAACATATGGTTACGCTCAAACAATGTCAAATTCTTGGAGGATGGCCTGACTCTGGAATACTCTGGAGACGGTCTGCACAAGCAGGCAGTGGGAATAGCCCAGAGCAACTTCTGTCTAGACAGACAACATCACTACTTTGAAATGTCTCTTCTTTCGTCTGGTAAAGAGGGATGGTTTGCTATAGGCCTTGCACGCATTACATACCCACTGTACCGACATCCAGGCTGGAATGCAGGCTCGGTTGGCTATCATGCCGACAACGGCCACTTGTATAAGGCGAGAGGGCATGGCGAGCCATTTGGACCTACTTGCACCGAGGGAGACACAATGGGCTGTGGGATAGACTTTCCGCTTGAGGATGCTTCTGGTGCTGGTGCGATTGGTGCCACTTCCCCCACACAAGCTGTGGAGTCCGACTCGGAGGAAGAGAGGGAGGTCACCTTGGACATCAACCAGTACTGCTTTGTGAGGTGTGACAACTCCAGTGATGACGAAGACTTTGACTATGAGGATGACCACTATTTCATGGAAAGGATGGATCTTCAAGCAATGAAACATCATTTTAACTCCGCCTCTAAGAGAGAGCAAAGAGATAGGAACACTCGCACATGTGTGGTCTATTTCACCAAAAATGGGGAGAAAGTGGGGAACTTGGAGTGTGTACTCCCTAAAGGAGGCTTCTATCCAATAGTGGCCATGCTTAGTGAGGGAGAGCGCATCAGCGTCAACTTTAACCCTCTCACTGGCTAATACTGTTCTTCTGGAGAGTTTGTCTCCATTACCTATGTCCTGGTGGAGCTATGAAGTGCTTGCTTGCTAAAACAGTTTAAGTAGTCATCTCAATATTTATTTCTTTCTCCCTGATCAGTTCTGCTATCTAGTGCACACTTTCAATGATTAAAAAAAATTTTAACATAAATCGGTGTTCAAAATCAACTCTATAGTAATGTTACATTATATATAATTAATATGTTGTATAATAGTTCCTGATCCAGTGTTGAAGGTGTGTGAAAAGTGACAGTTGACCACCAGGATGCCTATCCCTCTAGGAAGAGAAATACCCAACACCAGCCACCTGTCTGGGAAGGGTGGACCAATACCAGCTAATCTTAAAGTAAATGTAAACCCATAGGCAGGAGGTCAACTCACTTCATTTTGGTCTAGCTTGGTTTGTTTGTTTGGTTTGTTTGTTTTGGTTTTGTTTGTTTATTTTTTGCAATCATTAACTATTTTATTAAACTACTTATGACCGCAATCAATTAAATCAAGGGTTTGTGTTTGGGGGTGTGGCTAGGTGGGAAGGAAAATGTGTCCCGTTCCATATCCAGGCAAGTGGACGTGGTGCTATTGGTTTTGAAGGACTTTTCCTCTAAGATGTTTGGGGTGCTGGCTTCTGGTCGGATGGTAGGTAGTTCAGTCATTACCCAGGTGCACCTTAGCTGTGGCTCTTCTTTTTGTGCAGGTGAACACGGAGGTGAAGCAGGTGGACCCCAATACCTACCTGCTTGGACTAGACCAGGCTGACACCGTTAACCATGTGGTCGTTTTCTTAACCGGTCAGATATATTTCTCTGATGGTCATGGTGGTTCTATATACATTGGCTGGCCTTCTGCTGTGGCTGGGGGTGGCATCTCTTGGCAATTACTTGGATTCATCAGCAACCAAAAGCCAAGTGCTATCTTCAAGTTAGTAAAAGAGAAATCTGATGTTGTTATGAATCCTTTTTCTCAGGAAATGATGGACACTGTGGCTGCACATCAACCTACTTTTGCCCAGATTGGTATCATGGTGGAACCACTGGTTGAAATAATCCAGAAGACACCTGCCACAAACACTGAGGCATCCATCACTGACAGCATCACAGAGTTTAGCCAGAAAATGCTTGAAAATTTCTTCAATTATGCAAGTTCCTTCTCTGTTTCTCCATCCACCTCCCCCATGGATCCCTCAGCATCATATGTGCCTATGAATGTGCTAATGCAGTGGTATACCAATTTCCAACGCAGACTTCAAACCAACCCTCAATTCTGGAAGACACTCTGACAACACTTGTTTTTTCTTGAAATAACTGTCTTAGAAGCATTAGCAAAAACTGGTGATCACTTAGTGGGGTGCTGTTACTGTGTATTGTGGTGTCATGGCTACAATAGTATCGGCCAATCAGAAGTTTTATTGTGCTGACAGTAATAATGAGACAATCAGTTATGAAAGAGTGATCAATGCAACAAGTTGTTACACAATTCTATTAAATAAATGTAAACAATACTAATGGTGTATGATTGCGAGATGAGGGGGGGGGGGGGTGAGGGGTTAACTTCACCAGTTATTGGTGTGTTTGTTTGTATGTGTGTCTAGGCATATTGGCCAAATCCTAGAGCCAAAAGTAACAATAACTTCAGGGTTTGCACCTGGTGTATTGAGGATGATCGCAAGCCAATTTTTATTATTTTTTTTGTGGGCGGAGGGGGTGCTTCCCTCAGTAAGAAATGGGACTCGATGCCACCTCAGTGAGGAATGGAATACTAAATGCTCTCTTGATGAATCAAGGGACTCTAAATGATGCTCCCTGGGTGAATGAGTCATGAGACTAGTTCTTACGAAAGCCACAAGAGATTGTGACTTCCACAGAATTGAGGATGGTTGAGTGTCGGGTACTGTAAGCTGTGTCAGGGTCAGAGGCAGGGCTGGGGACTTTGATAGCAGCCATGTTCAGGATGTTGGCGTACCTCAACCGGGTGCCTTGCTTATGTTCCATCTTTTGATTGGGCGTATTGCTATAGAGCTGAAGGTAACTGATGTCTTAATGAGTGACAGTTGATGTGGAGACTTTGGGAATGAGTCGAGGACCTCTCTACTGATAGGACATGCTCCTTGGTTGTAGTGTCCCAATGAGCTGGTCGAAAACATTTGGGGTGGTTAGACCAGTGTGAGGTTCTGGGAAGATGCCCTGCTTTGAGAGCGGTGCTAGCCATCTGGGTTGGTGGAACTGTTATGTCCATATTGAGCTATTGCAGTTCAATTACTTGCATATATGCACAGCTGTGGGTAGTGTGGTAGGGAGTCAATGCAGAGAGGTATCCCTGGTGGCTTGTACATATCTGTAATGATAACACCTTTCACGTTGCTTATAACCCACTTGATAATACCATCATCTGGTGATTATTCGATAGCTAGCTGAGCTGTGCACAAGCGTGGGTATGCCATAGACTCTGGTGTTATGCATGCAGCTATGGCGAAGTCTGGTATGTGAAGCATATCAAGTTTATTAGCGTAAGTCTCATGGAGAAGGATGACAGTTGCCCCACACTCCTTAGCTAAGTGCGTCATAATTTCAATCTTGTTGTTTGAGATTCCTTTTGCATTGAGTTGGAGAAGTATGATTTCTCGCCCTATGACAACCGAAGTAACCCTCCCAGACTATTGTAGACATTAGTTTTGCTGCAAGCAATATCTTATAATGGAGGCTACAATTTCAATGTGCTAGCCGAGCAGCTGATGAAGACCCTTGATGAAAAACCTTGATGAAAAACGTAGGGAGTGATGAGAGTCAGCAACAACCTCCATCGACTTGAGCCACTCTAGCGGGCAAGTGTGGTGGTAGACCTTTACATGCCTCACTGATCCTGTGAAAAAGCCAATGAGTGTCAATGCCATTGCAAGTAATTTCATTGAAAAAGGGTCACCATCAGCATATGAGCAAGCAGATCAGCAGGGAGGTCAACACAGGATAAGCAACAGAAGGATAGGTGAAGATCACGGTAGCGAGTCCCTCTCTGGAGCCTTCATTGAGACAGAAATACTCACAGTTGTGAAGAAGATCTAGAGTGACAAGCACAGGATCCTGACTTGATTGCTCCAGAATTTATCATCAATTGTGAAACTCTCATGCTTAATTGGTTAAATGAATTCTACTTGCACTGCCTGTCACACCTTCATCTCCTAAAAATCTGGCATAGTGCAGATGTCAGTGCCATCCTGAAACTGAAGAAGTCGGCTGATGACGAGATGAGCTACCATCCCATCTCACTTTTCTGTTTGCTGCTAAAGTTCCTTGAGTGTCTACTCCTTATGAGAATAGCGCCTGTGATCGATCCATAGTTGCCACCAGAACAAGCTAGTTTCTGTCAGTGCCAGTGTACCACTAATAAAGTCCTGGCCAATGCCATCGAGGAAGATTAAGATTTGCAGCAGAAGGCCGGAGTGGTGCTTGTGGATCTAAACACTGTGCCTATGACACTGTCTGGCTTTGCAGATTCGCCTTAAGCTACATATGCTGCCTGACTGACACACAGCGTCATTCATCATGGAGCTTTTCACCGACCATAACTTCAAACTGAGAACCAGTGATGGCCAAATCAGCTGCCTGAGATATCTCCACAATGGTACACCACAGGGATCCACCTTTGCACCCACACTCTGCAACAGCTATATTAGCGACTTCTCCCAAACAACATACAGCAGTATGGGTATGCTTATGACTTGGGCCTGCTAGTCACCAGTAGCTGGGACATAGTGGAGACTACTCTGAATCAGGACATGCAGCAAGACTTCTCCACAGATGGCATTTGAAGTTAAGCTTTTCCAAGGCCACAATGACAGTGTCTTACCTGAACAATAAAAACAGTCAACATCATCTCACAGTCTCTTTGGACGAGCTTGATTGTAGCTTGACCTGCTAACACCATTTCAAAGCCCTCCAGCAGAAGGTTAACTCCAGGAATGGACTCCTGTGCTGCTTGGTTGGCTCCAGTTGGGGTGCACAGACCTTACTGTGAACAGGTGCATTCACCATGGTCGACAGCACTGCTGAGTATGCGTCGCTGAGCATGCGTCGCTGAGCATGCGTCGCTGAGCATGCGTCGCTGAGCATGCGTCGCTGAGCATGCGTCGCTGAGCATGCGTCGCTGAGCATGCGTCGCTGAGCATGCGTCGCTGAGCATGCGTCGCTGAGCATGCGTCGCTGAGCATGCGTCGCTGAGCATGCGTCGCTGAGCATGCGTCGCTGAGCATGCGTCGCTGAGCATGCGTCGCTGAGCATGCGTCGCTGAGCATGCGTCGCTGAGCATGCGTCGCTGAGCATGCGTCGCTGAGCATGCGTCGCTGAGCATGCGTCGCTGAGCATGCGTCGCTGAGCATGCGTCGCTGAGCATGCGTCGCTGAGCATGCGTCGCTGAGCATGCGTCGCTGAGCATGTGTCGCCTGTGTGGTGCCCCAGCTCTCACACCAAAAAAAAGTGGTACACAACAACACCATGCGTATCATCACTGGATGCATGAGACTGACTGAGAAAACATTTCTCCCTGTACTATTTCAGTCTGGGATTGTGCCTGGCCTCCTGACATCAGGCGTGAATCTCATGGTGTGAGTCTTGCAACACTGCTACACTAGTTCATTAACCACTCAGATCACTTAGACCCTTCTCTCCTCATGCGGCACAATTACTTGAGGGTGACATTACTAGCCCATAGTTGGCATGACATTAGCCCATATAGTTGGCATAACATTAGCCCATAGTTGGCATAACGTTAGCCCATAGTTGGTATCGGATGATCATGTCAGCAATGGCTGTCCCTTCATATATTTGGCCTGTCCACATGCACATCTTCTACATACAAGTAACAAGAACTAGACCATGCTTGTACTTAATCCATACATAGATACAAAGATTTATATCTATGATCCATATTAGACGATAATACATAATTAACCCTACACTTTGCATAACCTTGCCAATAACCCTTCTAATTGCATACAATGCATGCCAAGTGCCAAAACCCACTCCCCCCCACCCCCTTTTCTGGCATGAAGATTTCAGAGTGCCTTACTACAGCCCTTAGAATGTTCAGAATCTTGCTGAACCACACACGGAGAATTTGGAGAACAATAGTAGACCAATGTACAAATGTGTGTGAGCCTGAGGGTTACATGATTTTTCATAGGAGATGAAAAACCATCCTTTGAAGTTGTGAATCATGTTTCTTAGAAGATTTGTGATCCAGCAAGGAACAACAATGGGTGAGTAAGGTATGCATGCATGCTCATCCCAATCATTTTATATTAACACTAAGGTATTTATGCAAGTACAAGAACAAATAAAAGATTATTACTTCTTGAAAGTCTCTCCACACACTCTACATAAGTTTCCAACTAAATTAGCTTTGTTTCTGTGGAAGTGATTTCAAAATTGGAAGTTAAACTCCATAGCTTGTCCTTAGTTAAACAAGTTTGTATTGATATCTATAGAGTGAGTTTCTTGAAGGGAAGAGGCTTCCATATGTATCAATATATCCATTTACACCTCAAATGCACAACAGTGTGTACTGTGCACCTAGGCCTCCAGCCATTCCCATTCTGCTCCTGGAAATATTGCTCACTAATTTTGTGATAGAGGATACTACAGAATCTGAAAGAAAAAAAAATTTTTTTTCGTCATGTGGAGGTGAAGATGATGAGTATATGGATTATCAGAATACTCCACTACTGTATAACAAATTGAAGTGTATTACATATTGTTTCAATCCAAGGACATTGAATCAAAGATATCCCTGAACTCTGATGGCATCTCTTGTGCAAACACGTGCTGAAAGTGACACACACACCACACACAAATGTAAGGACTATCAACTGGCCAGCAACCAGCCATCAATCCTGCCCTGCACTTACAGACTGGATTATGGAACCAGGACAAAACTGACAATAAAGTTACAAATGGGTTGCTGACACCAACCACATTGAGGCACTTGATGCTTTTATTGAGATAGCATATCACGAGGAGAGACAGTCCATAAGATAGTTGCTTGTGCAGCACAATGTGCAAATGAGGCAACTCCATAGATCCTAATTGTGAACGAGGTGACAACAGTGATATTTAGAGTAATAGCAACCATTAATATTTTACTTTATCATACTAATGGCTTGAGGATACATATCTGTATATCTAGGGACAATTACTAGCTGTTCATAAACAAAAGTACAGGTACATGCACAGTCTCAATACACATGTAATAACACTGCTTCGTTTGGAATTGCCAATTCTAACTTTAATCATACCTATCAGTATGTACTGTCATGGCACTCATAACTGTAGTGGGTTATTTACCAGAAAATAAACTCCAACCACCAAAATTTAAAAGGCTAGAAGGATTGTATAACAATGTCTGCCTTTTTTTAATTTTTTTATCTAAAGATTACCATTTCAATGATCAAATTGGCTGACATTCAAAAGGTATAATGCCACCATTGCAACATGAAGTGCAAGCATTAGATTTTTTCTTCAACATGTCAAACTGTTACCAAATGATAGGTTTGGGAATTTCAAAAACAACAGGAAAAAAGTGAAAGTAAGAAAAAACAATACTGCAAAGAGGAATCCTAGTG